>BGPR01022803.1:0-24938 GCA_013235015.1 Araneus ventricosus | reverse complement strand
GTTTTTTGTCTTTTGTTAATATAAGCTATTGTTGATGTCTAAATCCACACACTTGTTCTCCAACTGTAACCACGAAGCGCTTTCCCCTAAAAATTATTTCATGCACTGCATTTACAACTTTCAAACATAATTTGCCTATTCTACGATCCATATGTTTAGTAGAATTCTAGGTGACTTAAGTTCAAATTCGTCGTCTCTTCCCTCTGCAACGACATCCTCGAAGCAGCTGTCAGTGATCTTACCATTATTCGGAAACTTCCTCTAGCGACCCGAGAACGCTGCTGTCAGGAAGTTCATCTCTTTAGCGAGAATGAGGTAACACTGGAGCACGCTGAGAAGCAGTGTTTCAGTAAAGAAATAACTTCTATAAAAAAAAGTTTATTCAATCAAACATTTATTTACATCTCTTCATTTTGTTGAGCTGTTTTATCTATTTCTTTACATAAACTACCTCACCTACTGAAAAACCACACGCTTTCATCGTTGTCGAGTCAATTTTTCCGGGAATACGAAAGCCACTGATTGTTGATTGGGAGAAATCCAATATATTACGAACTTAGCTACAGCTAACGAAATATGTTATTTCCCACACTATTCTACGAAAAATCTCTTTGCAATAAATAGTCCCAGGTTTAAAGAATTTATCTCATGGTTTCTGTCCTAATTCTCACTAAACATTTTTATTATTATTAATAAACCAACAAAGATATCATTTGAATAAGTTTCATATAATTTTCGAAATGGAAATGTTTTTTGAAAGTTCATTACCCCAAACTTAATTTATCTAACTTTTCTCAATGTAAATTGTTTTAAGACCCTAAAGCGAACTTAGTGACAAATCTTAAAATCAGAAATTTAAAATTTGCTGTGAAGCTGCAAATAAACATTTTCCCCCTTTAACATAGATTAGTGTTTTAAAAAGAATGGAACAAAATTTAAGTTTTTCCATGCAAGAGATCTTTATAAAAACAAATCTGCGGTATATAGGTGACAGTTCTGAAAAGTTTGTGAAATTTACGAACTAAATTGTGATATCCTCGCCTATCTAGTATGTTCATTTATTTTTCAACTGAAAAGGAGGAAAATACATTTTACTTACAAAATTGAAGTGCCTTGCAGCATTTATCCTTTCACAGTATCAAGATTCTTTTTAGATATAGAATATATTTAACACGCTGATCGCCATTTCAATCAAATACGATTCATACGGCGATAAAATGCGATTTTCATTCAATTTTATCTAATCGTATCAGCGTTCTTTAACTGTACTTAAGAGATAGCAGAGAAGGAGTCATCTAATTAGATAGATGGTTCGAATCTCCGACACGAGTCGTGGCGGCTAACGTATAATAAATAACGAGTATCCAAGCTTAAGAAATTGATACGAAGCTCCATCTCAAGCTAATATCAGTTCCAGTTCAAAAATGCATATCGATTACTATTGTTGACAGACAATAAATTAATTGATTTGAATTCTCGCATTCATTTTCAAATATTGTGTTCTCAATCAAAGAAACTATAACGTTTTTAAACATTTCTTGAAGATCCGATTTGGAATTTCAAATTTTAATAAGAGAAGAATTGATATTAATCTGAATAATTTAACCTATTCCTAAGAATTACGCAATTGGGGAAAAATACAAATATACACAAAGGTCTATTGTATAATATAAAACAGCTTTTATTAAAACAATCGCAACAAAAACATATCTGTCATCAAATAAAATGTTATAATATATGAAGAAAGTGAAATATATTCCAAGATTTCTTATGAAGGGTAAAAAAAAATAGGTTTTCAGTTTCATAAAGTATAAATATCTGGTTTGTATATCAGTCATTATTTCAAAAATAGCAAATTCTATTGATGTTAACTAATCATAATATTGAAAATATTCGTCAAAATAAGAATTTCTTACATGAATAAAGATTTAAAATTTTCCATTCTGTACTACAATTTTGAAAAAAAAAATCGTATGCAGTTAAAATATCACCAAAGTGATAACTAAAATACAATGTAAAAAATAAAGCATTCCTAAAAAGTTAGGAATGCGTCATTTTGAAATAAAAACACAACAGATTTTATGTCATTTCCCGGTACTGAACAGAAAATTGTAGATAGTGGGAAAGTATAAACATATTTCGAATGGTTTTTGCGGAAATTTACGTTCTAACAGCAAAAAATAGACTTCAATAGGAAGTTTCTAATTTGTCAATTACTGAGGTATTAAAAAAGAATACCTTGTTAAACACGCATTAATCACAAATATCTTTGGTATGAAGTTTCTGAATATCTCCAAGCTGAAAATGACAACAGTCACAATTTAGTTTAATCCAATAATAAAAAAACATAAGAGTCATTCTGACATAAAACAACTCGTAAATTCCTGCAATCTTAGATGGAAAAACGTCAAAAATCCAGATTTTAACTTGGTTTTTTCGTGCGCGTTTGAAATTGTAATGCGTGTTGCAATTGCTCTTTTGAGCAAAAGCCTTTCCTCAATCACAGCATTACATCAGCACATTTTATAGAATTTCTATTTCTTCATACGTCACACAGCATTTCTATGGTTTCCCGTCCCTGTGTGGCTGGTAATGAGTTACCAGTTGATATTTCCAAGCAAAACAACTTCTTTTACATATATCACACACAAAATATTTCTATCTAATGTGTGTTTTGTAATGTCTGTCCAGATTTCCTTTCCGATTAAATCCTTTTTTGCATAAATCACACACAAAAGGCTTCTCGTCTGTGTGCGTTCTGTAGTGCCTGACCAGAACTGTTTTGCGAGTAAATTCTTTTTTACATACATCACACACAAAAGGCTTCTCGCCTGTGTGTGTTCGATAATGATTGTCAAATTCACTTTTAAAATGAAATTCCTTATCACACAAATCGCAACTAAATTTTCTTTTTTCCGGATCCCTCCGTAAGTACATACTGATGCTGGAAGGCCCTGCAATAGCGTTTGTATCTCCAATCGAATTGAGAAGCTCCTTGACGTTGGCAGTCGAAAGTCCACTTGTATTTCGAACTTGTGCGGTCATTTCAGGTGAAATGGGGACGTCTGTAAGATCCCGTAAATCTCCATTCAAAATTTCTCTTCTTTCCTCGGATCTTTGTGGGAAGGCAACACTGTGAAGTAAACTCGACGCTTCTGAAATATTTTGTGAATTGGCATTTGCTTGTTTAGCATTGCTTTCAGGATTTCCCGAGAAATGCGACTTCCCATTCTTGAAAACATTCCAATCACTCTCATCACGCGACATTCCACATTTTGCACTAGATTCGACGTGGAACGAATTGGAGTCATTCTCTATTCCCTCATTTTGCTTATAAATTTTCTTGGGTCTTGATTTTCTTCTAGAAGCACCGCGAATATCACCTTGAGATCTGTAAATAGGTTCAGAACTTTCATACGTATTCCGAAAATTCGCCGTTCTGTTTTCTTTTGAATGCACAATATGTGAAGGAACATTCAGTAAAGAACCCGTAGACAGAATATCGGAAGGATGTCCATGCCGTTCTTTGTATGACATCTTGTTGGAAAGGCAATTAAAAGTCTTTTTTTTCTTCGAAGCATTTATTAATGAGACTTGTCTGTTACTTTCAGCGAGCAATGTACTTAATTTTTCAGACTCCTCAGTATCGTTCTGTTGGGCCTCTGGAAATGATTTCCCAAAATTGTCATTCAAATTTGCCGGAAGATTTTCGATTGCTTCATCAAGCCTGGTTTTTCCTTTGTCATCTGGGTCTGGCAGTGAATATACGTTGTCATCATTCTTATAAAAGAAACATGGATGCCTCTCACCGCAAGTCACTATCGTGTAGCACAACTGACACAGGTATCGATCCATTAAAAACTTCAAACTTTTTAAAATATAAAATTAATTATCGGCGGTGTGGAGAAGTCAAGGTTTGTGTCTATTCCTCGAGTGCAATGCAATGAGGTTTGCTGCTTATCAAGTTAAAATTTCGTAACATATGATACGATTAAGGTAGATTCAATCGATGGTTATAAGTTTTGAGTTCATCGCTTTAAAATATAACGTGCTAGAGCCTTCTCCCTAAGAAATCGTCACTGGAATCAGCTGATCGTCTTCTACCAAAATACCCGGAATCAAAGAATTAGTATCAGCATTCTCTTTATCTCGATTTCTGCGAAGTCTTTACAGATATCATGGAATGCAAATTAATTGAGTTAGTTTAAAATAAATATGCATTTGAATACATGAAGTGACCAGAACCAGCGTTCATGAGCTATTATTGTACATTTTTATTTAACTCGATTTTTTCAAGCTTCCATTGAAGAAATTTTGTAATCAATTTTAAATCCCTTTCTGGGCTGACTGAAATTTGAAATTTTGTGCACTTATGTATCGTCTACGAGAGTACAATATTTCGATACTCTCATAAATTTAATATCCGATAATCGATTAAATTTTGATTCCATACCAGTAGAGCCATCTTGTGGTTAAATCGAGATAAAATGTTTCAGGATTTCATAATGTTTGTACCATTGAATCATATATTACTTCGTTCGCTACCAACCGTCACATATGTTAGACAGCCGTTTCTTACCACCTTTAGCAAATTCGGCTCTTTGGACTTCCTTGAATTTCCCTTTGAATATGTTAACATCTTGAATCTAGTGTGATGTGGTGTCTAACATTGGAATTTGAAGAAGAGCTACAAATAATTTTGGAAATCTATCAAGAACTAAAACAAGTTCATGCTGACAAAAAATATGGGATTTTTCTGTTATTTATAACTAATTTTTTAAAAAAAGAACATTGAAAGATGTTTTGAAGAAAGTAAAGTGGATTGCAACCGAAAATTTTCTAAAGAGGCCGTAAATTATGATGTTTACAAAGTATTTAAAAAAGTTTCATTTCAAAGTTCTTAAAAAAGTATAAATATAAAATTTATATCAGTATATAAAATCGTACATTTTTTACGTTTATAGAATACAATTTTATATTAGATCAAATGCCGCAACTGTCTATAACGATAACATGTCTATAACAATACATTTTTAAGGTCCCTATAATATCGTTATAGACATGGTTTATTGTATATGTATAACGCTTTTGCGCATTCATTTACTTATTCACGCTGTTCGCGAAATGTTCTCTTCCTCTTATTTCCGGACTAAAGAAATCTACCTTTGCCTTACCATCGGGGAATTTTACTTTTCTTTAGATTTACAAACTGGGGATTCTATTTCCACCAGAACTGGTAAGGAATTAAAAACTTAATACCTGACTTTTGTTTTATACAACATCATACATGGATGGATATGAAGTATAGTTCAGCTCAGTTGTATTAACGTCACGTTTTGAAGCATCACGTGGGCTATTTTGGAAAGGGCCTCGTGGTTTTGAACAGCGGTCTGATGACGACGACATCTTATCTGGCACCCCGCTCTCCAGACTTTCGCGCCACACTAGCCTCCAGTCCATCCTTATGGATTCTGTCCCTATGGGTGATTCAGTGGCCATGGGTTGTGAGCAGCACACCAGCGGGGGATGTTTGGCCACTGCGTATGTTTTAGCGTGCTACAGACCCACACACAGAAGATCTTGTTTCGAACCTGGATCCCACCGGCCCCGAACCAGATACTTTACCACTAGGCCAACGCGGCCTCAGTTATGAATTATAAAAAGATTACATGGAATATTGTTTTAAAATCTATTTTCGAACCTGTGGACAAAATTACACTATTTATTTATCATGCTTAAAAATAAAAATAGTATTACATGAGGATTTCAAGAGGAATTGCTCTTTTTTCACACAATTTTTTCCAATGGCCATCATTGATTTTTGGATAACTCAATATTTTATTTGGCTGGCGTAGTGATATATAAATTTCGAATATTTTTTAAAATTACTATTTGCCTCTAAATACCCAAATTTAGTTGAGATAGAATGTTCAGTCTGTAAAAGAAGATATTTTCCTTCACTTAAATTCCTTTTATAATATCATTCGAAGATAGAAATATATGTATCTATAAATGCAAAAAAATTCTTTTCTTTCCTATACAGGGTGATTCTAAAATTATAGAACAAATTTTAAGAGTATTTCTAGCAAGCAGGAATAAATCATTTTACAATATAACATCGGGTTATGCACGAATGAAAAAATACACAGGGGATCTTTGGCAGTTAGTTAAATTACAAACTGCCGAAGAACCCCCTGTGCATTTGTGCCAGTGAATTAAATAAAAGAAGCTGAAATATCATAAGAAATGTACACCAAAAGATTAAATAAATGAAAATTTACAGTTTCATAGCAATACAATTGCTCGAATAAAAACACCAGAAGCGCATATATATCCAGTCCTGCCAGTCCAAAGTTTGTTGTTCATAATGCATCGTACTAGTCACTCTGCATTATGACTTTGTAATGGTGTTATTCATGCAAATGTGTTTTTGTGCTATCATGAATTCGTATAATCCTGTGTTGCACATTTAATACAGCATGTGTCCGTTTCTCTTAATTAATCCACTGTCAGAGAACCTCCTGAGGTTGTCCATCTGTCTGCTTGTTTCGCATGTTCTAA
Source organism: Araneus ventricosus (assembly GCA_013235015.1). Lineage (NCBI taxonomy): Eukaryota > Metazoa > Arthropoda > Arachnida > Araneae > Araneidae > Araneus > Araneus ventricosus. The sequence continues at coordinate 18,377 of BGPR01022803.1, read as the reverse complement.
TGCAAAAATGAACCAATTGAGAGGAAGATCATTCGATGTTTACAGCGCGCACGAGATCCGTATTCATTCATTCAATTTATTTATAATTTACACCGGCCCGGCCTACCCGAAAGGGTGTAAGTCCTGGAACAGATCGGTGGGGAAATATGTTAGTATATATATGTTATTTTATGTATAATATTTTTTATAATATGTTAGTATATATGTAGTATCTGAATATCTCCAAGCTGAAAATGACATAATATTTATATTATTAATAATAATAAAATAAATTAATTAAAAATAAATTTAGTAATTTATATTATAAATTCGGAAAATGATATTATATATAAGATATATATTTCAGGTATATTATATTTCAGATAAGATAATAATACATAAGATATTAGATTTCAGGCTATTTTGCTTAAAATTTTCCTCTCATGAATGTAAAAATTTACTCATAAATGATTCTAAACTTTAGATAATCGTACTTTTTCCTTTTTTAAAGAATATGGTTTTACTAAATCTGAGAAGTGAAATGTATTTTATAGTTAGTATTTTAATCTGTTTATAATGTTTTTTTAATAATCATCTAGAACACGAAGGAAAAGGACGATTTTTTAAAAAAAATTCTTATTTTTGAATAAGAATTATAATCAGTAACAAATCTGTGAAAGATGTGAAATCAAAGAAGTTGAAATATGTTTTGCCCATCTGTAATTTTTATGATATTTTTGGAGATATCTTAATGTTTAAGTCTGCAAATATTTGTTTAATAAAACAATATTATAACATATTATAATAAAAGCAAATATTCCAAGCAAATTAATTACAAGTTACGTCAAATAAAAGATTTTTTTCATAATGAATTGTAGAGAGCAAATCAGGTACTTTATTTAGGATTTCATTAGTTTTGTTTCTGTTTTGTAGTCATTTTTTTTAAATATTGCACAGGGTACAAAAGGCACAAAGTCAATGACATATTTTAAAATAAATATAAAATCAAGTAATTGAAGAGTGTGGTTTACAGCAAAACTAATTCTGAAGGTGTAAAACTTTTGAAATGGGAAATATTGCAAAACGTTTCAAATTTTACAATTTCATGCAAGAATAATTTAAAGCAAAAACATAAACATACATGGAAGGAAGTGCTGGAGAAATGTTAGCAAGTAAAGATGTTCTAGAAAGGCTAAAAATGGAAGACAAATCTCGCCATAAAAATAAAATAGAGAAAGCAAGATCCCGTGACTCTTCTCTCAAGACTTCATATGTTTCCTCGATTCCTGGTGATAAGGCAACATAGTAACTTTTTCGGAATCTCCCAGCAAGACCATACTGATACCCGAAGGTCCTGCAATAGCATTTGCATCTTTCATGAGACTGAGATCCTCCTTTACGTTGGCTATCAAATGCACACCTCTATTACGAACCTATGAGGCGAATTCAGATAAAATAGAGACATCTACAAGATTCCACAATTCTGAAGTCAAGACTTCATTTGTTTACTCGATTCCTGGTGGAAATGCTACGTAGTGAAGGAAGTTCGATGCTTCTTAAATACTTTTTGAATTCAAATGTGCCTGTTTGCTATAGCATTTAAGAATTTCGGAGGAACAATTTTTATCATTAGTACATTAGTAAAAACATTAAATTTGCTCTTATCAAGCGACATATGACATTTCGCACTAGATTCGGAGTGGAACGAAATAGAATTATTCTCCATTTTCTGAATTTGCTGATATCAATTTTTTGTCGATATTGATTTTCTTTCAGAAGGCACATGAATATTAACATGAGATCTGTAAGCGTGTTTGAAACTTTCTGATGAATTCAGAATATTATCAGTTTCGTTTTCTCTAAGATCCACAAAATGTGAATGAATATTAAATAAAGAAGCAGAAAGCAAAGTATCGGAAGGATTTGTATGTCGTTCTGAACATTGTTAGAAGCGAAACAAATTTTTAAGCACAATTTAGGAAAAATAAATTTTTTGATTCTCAAATTCGCATCAGGACACAATGCATGAACCTAAATTTGATGTTTTATGCACTGTATCACACCTACTTTTACTACTTTTTCCTCACAAATTATATAATGTTGCTAAGTTTTTAAATTTTTTTATCCAACATTTGATGGCTTTTATGTCCTTTATAATTTTTTTTTCTAAGACGAGAAAAATTCCGATGTTTGAGGATTACTAGCGGTTATAAAATGCTCTCTGAACTATTCCTGTAGTTTGAGACAATAACCCCCAATTAAGTTTAATGGGCCAAAGAAGGCAACAATTAGTCGTAAAATCTAAGCATCATTTTTTGAAAGAATCAAAAATAATTCCCCGTACCTTAAATTTGAACTATTTTCAAAAAAATGTTTATAGCAAATTGTAGCCAAAAAATATATTATCTAAGGGTATAAGAACAAATTTTTCTACTTAATTTAAAACATCGTAAGGGCTTTTTGTCTTTTGTTAATACAATCTGTTGTCGATACCTAAATCCAAACACTTGTTCTGTAACTGTAGCCACGCACCGCTTTCTCTTAAAAATTGCGTCAAACTCTGCATTTATATCGTTACAACAAAGTTTGCCTATTTTACAACCCAGCTGTTTAGTAGAATTGACGGTTAGGATACCAGTTCATTCTAGGAACCAAAACTCCAAATTCGTGATGTCTTCCCTATACAACGACATCCTCGAAACAACTGTCAGTGATCCTCACATTTCTCGGTTACTTCCTCTAGCGACCCTAGAACGTTGCTGTTAACAGAGTTCATCACTTTACCCAGAATGAGTGAACTTAGGAGCACGCTGCGGAGAAGCGGTGTTTCAGGAAAAAAATTCTATATAAAAGGTTTGAAAAAGTTCAGAAAATTTAATAAAGAGATTTATTAAATGAGTAAGTTTGCAGAAATGATACCCTATATTTGTTAGCATCACTACATCTCTTCATTTTGTTGAGCGATTTTATCTATTTCCTTACTTAAATTACCTCACCTAATGAAACACCACCAGCTTCATCGTTATCGAGTCAAAAATTATTTTTTCGTGGAATACGAAAGCCACTTATTGTTGATTGGGGAAGTCATTACATCTACAGCTAACGAAATATGTTATTTTACACAATATTCTTCCAAAAATCTCTTTGCAATAAATTGTCCGAGGTTCAAAGAATATTTCTCACCGTTTTTTGTCCTATTTCTTGCCGAATTTGTTTTTTTTTATTAAAGCGACAAAAATATCAGCTGAATAAGTTTTATATCATTTGTGAAATGGAATCGTTTTTTTGAAAGTTCATTATCCCAAACTTAATTTCCCTAACTTTTGTCAATATTAATTGTTTTGAGAAACATAAACCGACTTTGTCACGGATTTTAAATCAGAAATTAAAATTCTTACGAGGAAATTTGCTGTGAAGCTCCAAATTAACTTTTCTTCAAATTTACCATCGATTATTATGTTAACTGAAGAAAACAAAATTTAAGAATTTTACCATGCAGGAAATCTTCATAAAAATAAGTCTGCGATATGTAACTTAAAGTTCTTTAAAGTTTGTGAAATTTACGAACTTATTTATGATATCCTCGTCTCTCTTGTATGTTCATTTATTTTTCTATTGAAAAGAAGAAAAATACAATTTACTTATAAAATTAAAGTGCTTTGTAACATTCATCCTTTTACAATACCAAGATTCATTTAAATATAGAATATATATAACACGTTGATAGCCATTTGAATCAAATACGATTCAAACGGCGATCTAATACGATTTCCGGACCTTTTATCTGATCAGAACACCCCTCTTCATCTGTAGATAAGAGATAGTATAGAAGGAGTCATCTAAATAGACAAATGGTTCGAATCTCCGACACGAGTCATGGCGGCTAACGTGCAATAGATATCGAGCCTCCAAGCTTAAGGAATTGCTATGAAGCTCAAGCTCGAGCCGAGATCAGTTCCAGTTGACAAATGCATATCGATTACTAATGTCGAGAGACAATAAATTAATTGCTTTGAATTCTCGCATTCATTTTCAAATATTTTTTTTTCTCAATAAAAAAAACTGCAATGCTTTTAAGCATTTCTTCAAGATCCGATTCAGAATTTCAAATGTTAGTAAGAGAAGAATTGATAATAATCTGAATAATTTAACCTTTTTCTAAGAATTAAGCAATAGGGAAAATTTACGAAGATACACGAAGATCTATTATATAACATAAAACAGCTTTTATTGAAACAATCGCACAAAAACTTATATATCGTGATATAAAATGTTACAATATATGAAGAAAGTGAAACACATTCAGAGATTTTGCATAAAGCGTAAAAAAATGGTTTTCAGTTTCATAAAGTATAAATATCTGTTCCTATATCACGAATTATTTCAAAAATAATAAGTTAAATTTATGTTAATTAATCATAAAATTGAAAATATCCATCTGAATAAGAATTTCTTATATAAATAGAGACTCAAAATTTTACATTCATACTACAATCTTCAAAAATGAAAATTGTATGTATTTAAAATATCACCAAAATGTTAAATAAAATCAGTTTTAAAAAATAAAGCATTCCTAAAAAGTTAGAAATGCATTATTTTGAAGTAAAAACACAAGCGATTTTACTTCATTTCCCAGTACTGAACAGGAAATTATAGATAGTGGCCCAGTATAAACATATTTAGAATGGTTTTCCCGAGCAATTCGCTGTAGTAAACAGCAAAAAAATAGACTTGAATAAGGAATTTTCTAATATTTCTCAATTACTGAAGTATTGAAAAAAGAATACCTTGTTAAACACATATTAATCAAAAATATCTTTGGTATGAAGTATCTGAATAGTTTCAAGTTCAAGCTGAAAATGACAAGTGTCATTCTCACATAAAACAACTCCTAAATTTTCTTGCGATCTCAGATGGAAAAACGTCAAAATATTTTAATTGGTTTTTTCGTACGGGTTTTAAATTGTAATGCGTGTTGCAATTAATCCTTTTGAGCGAAAGCCTTTCCACAAACACTGCATTTCTAAGACTTCTCGTGCCTGTGTGTTTGGTAAGGAGCAACCGGTTGATATTTCCAGGCAAAACTTATTTCACATATATCACACACAAAACGTTTCTCGCCTGTGTGTGTTCTGTAATGCATGTCCAAATTTCCTTTCTGTGTAAATATTTTTTTGCATACATCACACACAAAAAAATTCTCACCAGTATGTGTTCTGTCATGGTTGTTCAGACCTCCTTTATGAGTAAATGATTTTTTACACACATCACAAACAAAAGGCTTTTCACCCGTATATCTTCGATAATGAATGTCAGGTTGACTTTTAAAATCCTATTCCTTATCCTTATCATACTCGCAACTAAATTTTCATTTTTCGGGATCCCTCCGCAAGTGCATACTGATGCCGGAAGACCCTGCAGTAACATATGTATCTTCTGTCGGAACTGAGAAGCTCCTTGACGGTGGCAGTCGAAAGTCCACTTGTATTTCGAACCTGTGAGGTCATATCAGGTGAAATGGGGACATCTGTAAGATCCCGTAAATCTCCAGTAAAGATTTCATTTGTTTCCTTGCCTTCCCGTATGATTTCGTTTTCGAAGTTGTATACTACGCATTATTTATAGTTGCGAATACTCTATGATCTATTTCGTTGATGGTTTTTGTTTGCTGATGATATTCCCGATGTAGCTACAGGACAAAGGAGTTTTTATTTTTTATTTATTGTGTTTCCTCTCATAATGAGTTTGCGTTAAAAATTTACTGTTTAGAATATTCAGTTAAAATTTGCTTCAGATCAATATTACTTGATGTTAAATTTCTAGTACTTCTGGCATCATATATTTTTGCCGAGTTTAATATTGGTAGAATGAAAAAAAAACACCGAATCATGAACAGTTATACAATTTTCAAAATTATTTTGAATTATCTCTTAAAATTCCGGTAATGAATTTTCGAATTTTTTACATTTTTCCGAATAGAAGGGACAAATATCGTATCCCCCTCAATTATACGGGTTAGTACAACTGGTAATCATTCAAATGCCAGCTTTTGCAGTTTCACTTCCCTTTAGTTGCTAATCTGTGGGGGTTTCTAATCTTCCAAAACACAGTTTCGCTTCCTCTTATAATCGTATTCGCTGTATTTTATTACCAACAAACCATCATGTGTGCTGGAGAGAGATATTGCTCGTGAGGAAAGAGGAGCTGGTGACACAAGGCCTTTCGAAATTGACTTCGAAAAACTTGAAGGCTTTTCCTTCTTCAAAATAAAGTAGAATCTATCTTACCCGGTAGCAAGTATATTTCGCCAATGCCAGAACAGATATCGTTCCGGATAATTGAATGCTTGTGTCTGGAACTTATCTGTTCACATTTTCTGATGCCATCTGTAGAGATTTTGGCATGCAAATTCCGTTAGTCATGCTTTTCAATGTATCGGCCACAAGTAAATAAATAATATGTAAAATAGAACATATTATTTAAAACTAGCCGATATATCCGCCGTTGCACAGTATGACATTTTTACATATATTTCATTAATAAAAATTAACTATGTAATTAATTGAAAAGTAGCCTTCACTAAAACATTCTTTATGCTTCAGTATTTGTGAGAAGATTATAGAGATGAGTGCCAGCTGGGCTGTCGTCCTCGTCATCTGACCGGGGGTTCAAAATTACGAGATTCTTGCCGAAATAGTCCACGTGCTGCTTTTAAACGAGACTATATAAATAAACAAAACTAAATTTGCGATAAAAGTTTGAAGTGCTTATAACAAACGGTACAATTATAACATATGAAATCAGCTGCTGATGTTCACGTGGTGTAAACATCATATGAGAGAGTGAAAATATATTTGATATCAGCATTCGAAGGAACGGCAACGCGAACGTAAATTAATTGAATTTTTTTAAAAATAAGTATAATATTTGAATGTAATAAATACTTTTATATAAAAATTTATTATAAACAAAAGTCTCTTTTTCGTATGCAACTTTATTATTAACTCACTGACAACTCGGTGCTGATCAGAATCCAAATTTTTTTATTATGGTTCCTGCGTTTCTTTTTCTACAAATATCGTCACCATCTTTCCCAACAAGCGTAAATCTCTTTTGAATCTCTTCTTGCTGAATTAAACCTTTCACATTTTGCCTATAAATAGAATTTGTGAGTTGAGGTGGTTCAAGAAACAGATGCAGATTCGCTCTTTTGTTTCTGAAACAAAAACCACGTGACTCTGTAGGCCATTTTTTTAATCATCGTAAATTGCACAAACACTCAACATACATCTTAACACACACAATGTCTCCCGCCTGGGGTGCTAGGAGTGTGCGCATGAGAAGCCGCCGCATAAGTAAGCGGGTTTCACTCCTGGTTGTTAGTACATAAATAGTGGTGTCACTCGTAGAGCCCATCTCAGAAGACAAGTAGTACCTCTGTCAATAGGGGGTCGTCACATGTGCCGCTCGTAATTGGAGTTAATTTGCGTCCGTCCACATTGCAGGACTTTCTGTCGTGGCGGTCGGTCTTTTTCATGCGACCCGGATGTTTTGGAAGGGCAGGGGTGTTTCTTTGCGATTTCATACGCAATTCTTTTAGATTTGTATACACAAGTAGAGTTATACTTGTATAACATTGCGCGGAATTCAAATCACAAGATTTTCTCCCAGTCTATCTTCTTTCAGACTGAACTCCTATATTATGTTGCTCATTCGGCTCAAGTCTACGTTCTAGCTCTTCTGCAGCTTCTCACTGTCTTCGTTCTGAGTTTCTTTCAGATTAGCTTGCACCTGACTTGGATTTATTGGGCAGTTCCTCGCTGGCTTTGATCTTCCTTTCTTTCAGCATCTCATGCGTTTTGTTCTTCCGTTTCGGATGTTTTGGTTTGCGTTCCTCTCGCATCTGAAGATTTATCAAAGGAAGTACGTTTCTATGGAGGCATGATAAACAATTTGATTTCCCTTTATTTATGGAAGCACAGGCACGGAAAGAGATGACAGGAGACCAAAAATACAATGACAGGAGTTAATTTCTTCTGGGTAGAAACGTGAATTAAAAGTCTTGAGGAAGAACAGAACTTCGCCAAAATAATGCGTTACAACGTAAAATGATACAAAATAAAATGCTCAAATGTATAAAAAATGATAAATTAATGAAAAAGAAATAAATTAAAATACTTAAACATCATAAGTTCGTGCGACGTTACAAAAATAAAATTTCTAACCCCTGGACAGGAATAATAATGTGGAATAAAATTTCGCAGATATTTGGGTAGAATGGTAAACAATAAGATTTTCCGGAAAACTTTAAACCTCGTAATTTTGAACCGTGATCAGAAGTGAGGAGGACAATTGACACTCTCCGAGTAATAATGCTACTCCAACGTTAAACGTTCTGACGAGGCAAATTTATCTTGCACCAGAGGCTTCATACACGGTAAATTTATTTTGGAATCACGTTTCAAACATACGATCCTTCAATATGGAAGCTGATACCTTTCCACAGTGTTACCAGAGCTTCAAACAACATTTTTTGCTCAAGCGCACAGCCGAGGATTGTACCGTTATAAATAGCTCGGTACCGTAATCCGCTATGATACATTGACTATAATGGTTGCCTTCATGTGGTTGACTTTCTGACAGAATTCGCAATGCAAGAAGATTGACACCTTAACAGTTTAGTATTCTGCGCAGTCTGATTAGATAACCCCCTCCTCTCTTTGGGAATGCGTTGTCATATTGATGCAACTAACTTCAAATAACACTTGATGTGTTAATGGAATACTAGTTATCTTTGTATTGAATGATAACGTCAATAAATGACTTTATTTTAGATTATAAGTGCAAAAATGCCAGAATTCAATGCAAAAACTAAGCTCGGAATATACTGCTAAGTGATTAACAGTGTTGCTAACGTTGAAAACATAAGAAAGCATAAATAAAAATTGTTCAAGAATACATTATTTAGAAATATCGTTTGTTTGATTTCTACCTACTAAATTACTATAATATCCATTATAGTAATTTACCATAAGTTGCTTAGTATAGTGAACCCCTTTACATTTTAGTATTTTGTACTGTCAAATTATATGACCCCCTTCTTTTTTGGGAATTTGTTGTTGAATGGACTCAACTAAGAGCCCATACAATACTTTACATGCTAATGGATTATTGGTCATTTTTGTGTCGAATGAAAACGTTTATGGAAGACTTAATTTTAGATTATGAGTTTAAAATTGCCATAATTGGATGCATGAATTGAGAGCGGATTATATTAGTAAGGAGTTAATAGCTCTGCTAAAGTTGAAAATATAACAAGGTATATATGCAAGTTGATCAAAAAAACATTATTTAGAAATATAGTTTGCTTGATTTCTGCCCATATAAATAAAATCTCGTAGTGATTTACCAATTGTTTTGCTTGGTGGAGAAATTTACTACCAAGCAAAAAATAAAAATTTTTAAAAAATTCGGTCTTTTTTCAGAATGAGGTAAATGCGAATCTCGAAATTTACTAAAAATAATGGTCTCAGCTTTTGAAAATACGTGGAAAGAGAAAAAAAAATCAGCAGATTAAAAAGAAGAAGAATTTTAAAAGGACAACAGAATAAATCATGAAAGAAGATCGCGAAACATCACTTCTAAAAGAGCTCCTCTTTTAAAAAGGTTTATATGTTTTTCGATATCAGTGCAGGAAAGGAGGACAAATCTGGATTTCTTTTACTTTCGTCTTCGTTTTAAATTAATTTCTTGAAAAACTACTATTTTTAAAAAAAATTAAAACTGTAGTTGTGCTTATGACGTAGAAAAAAAATTATTTCCATAGACTGAACTAGTGATTTTAATTATTTTTACAAAAAAGTGAGGCAAATTCTAAAATGACTCATGATTCGAATTTTGTTTCTAATTTAGCTCAAATTCCGAACGTTGGTTCGACATAAGTTTAAGATTTGCACCATCGCACACCTCTGTCTTATAGGTTTCTTAAACCATTTTACTGAATGCGATCATATAAAGCCGAATAAGATTAATAGATTGAAAAAAGAGAGCAAATAGTTTATTAAATCCCTTTCCCTGCCTGACCTTAAAAATGGGAAAGCTGATTTCGACGAGGTCTTCTGACCTCTCGATTTGTTTGAATCAACAAAAATAACATAATTCTATAGATACTTAAAAAATTGTAAGACAATAGTCAAGTTAATTGGCATTTGCTTTAAAAAAACGGTGCTGCTGAAACAACAAGCAAGTGGCTCTAGAGAGCCGCTTTTGAGCAACTTTAAATTTATTCATACTTCGGAACATTCAACTGGCATTACTCCGTAATGATGTTCCTATCAAACACAGAATAAAGTTATCGAATGCACACTACTCGAAAGGTTAAATTCATTTTGATAAGTCTTACATAAGCTAAGCTGTTGTCAATGGATCGTCCTCAGAGTCAATTGTCTTCCAAGGCTGTCAGTAACATTGACGAAAATAATTATTCTTATCATGAAGGTGATAAAGCATGCTCTCTGTTAGAGATGAATGAATTAGAAATACGGGTCACCAGGCTTGAAGAAATAGCCGTTAATCTTGACTTATGTGCGAACGATGGTTTTGGAAACATGAATCTGGAAACTCAACAACACAGATTTAGGGAATCTGAACAAAGGATTTCGCAGCTAACTGAAAACGATGCAAATTTCTCAAATAAGGACTATTCAAATGAAAATACAGCATTTAATTTAGCACCTAACTCCCGCTTCATTCTTTCGCAGTATAGGATGGGGTTGCTAGGATTATTATGAAATGTTAATGCAAGGTAGGTGCCCAATGATAAAATTTAATATATATAGATATCAATTATCAAATCAATTCTGGGTACTGAAATATATAACACAATGATAAGCAATTCTAGCCAAACTCATAACTCACCTACCTTTGCAGACCTGAAAAACCTAGCCACTGAAATAAATCATTTGAAAAAAGTAGTACATTGCAAGTTGTGATATCAAATTACAGAAATTGAAACTAAATCAGGTTGTTAAGTTTAAATGCTTTTTATTAATAAATGATTAATTTAAGTATTACTGCCATAATATGAATTGATAGTATTTTGGATGCACATATTCAATATAAAAATACAAATAAAAGATAAATGTAGCTACACACTAATATGAGAATAACATTCTTCGACTTTGAAAATTACACAATATGCTGAAAAAGAAAAGTTGGTGTAAACGAGAGCTCTCACACATTTCGTTATTTTTTTTGTGGTTGTCAGGCTACTGCCTTTTTGATAAATCAGATTATTTGAAACAATTTGTTGAAGAAACAGATTACACCGCCACACCAATATTACAGAAGTCACTCCTTAATGACTCTCATAATTGAAAAATGTAGAAATAAACCGCCACACACATCACCAACAGTTTAGAGATCACTTTTTTATGCAGAAATAAACTGACACACATATCACCAATAGTTTAGCGATTACTTTTTATGACTTCACTGATGAAAGTGCGGATTTTACCGCCTTGTCACTCACAATCTGTGATCAAATGCAGTTTCTACATTTTAAACCACACTCACTTTCTTTCTGCGTTAACCCAGAACATTGGATATTGGGTCATAACTATTATCCTTCAACACAGACGAGAAATTCAAACGCTGGTCTTGAAAATTCGTTGAACAACGCACAACACCACTTTTTTAAAAGATATTATTTGAATCACAGTTTTCTTTATTTTACTTCACCCCCTCTTTCGTGATCATTTCTAAAAAATACTTCAGCACGTCTGAGAGGCCGAGAACCGAAGGAATTCAAAATCCCAACGGTCTCGAGAACCTCCAGACGTGCATCGGTTACTTTCCGTGTAAAAAGGCAATCTAATTCAGACAAAGAAAAATGCCTCCAGTGAAACGCCAGAACCTAATAACATCTAAATTCATCCGCAACAAGATGGCGAGGAAATAGTCCCGTTGAAAAATTTTGATTTAAAAATTAATAAAGTTGGAACCTTAATGGAAACAACAACAAAAGTTAAGACAAATAATATTTAAGTCGAATACAAAACAAATAATTAAGAAAAATTGAGATATTTAATGAAACAACTAAAAATTATCGTTTGAATTTCAAAAGTTGTCAAAGTTTCCACAAGAGATGAAATAAACTTTGGTGGCGAAGAATTAAATAATTAAAAATACTGATAAAACCAAAAAAAAAAGATGTCGATGCAATTTTTGCAATCTAACAACAAACTGAACATATATCACTTTATTAAACATCATTTACATATTAAAAATTTTATATATGGAAATTTCGTTTTACAGTGGTTGTAGAAAGCCAATCGGAAAAAATTTGGCTTCAAACATCAGCAACAGTTTTTAAATCGAGTGGACTATTTTCAGTCGTACAGTAAATTAAAAGAAATTTCAGAAATGAAACGATAGCTAATTGCGGAAAATATTTATTACATGAGAATATCATTTTGGTGCACTTATGAATAAAGTTTATAAAAAGCCAGTCAAAATTGCTATTCATATTATCTAAAATAAAACATTTATCATATATTTAAAATATTTCAAAAATGTTCAAATTCTGAGTAACTAATAAAAAATCAGTATAATTTGTTAGAAATAATTGACTTTCGTATGATGTAGACTTGCTTCCATTTAAGAACAAAAAATATGACGATTGAGAATGGCAAACGATTCGAATATTTAAAAAAGTCAAGATTCATCAATGATGTTAAACTACACTAAAGACCAATAAATGCACACATAAAAATACATTGCAGTTGGACCATTCCAATTTCCGTCCATTATATGATCACTAAAAATGAATATTTATATCAACAAATATTAATCTTAATAAAAAATATATTTTGAAGTATCTAAAAGATAAGATAAAAACTGGAATCGTATCCCCGTTAAGTTATTTAATTAAGAAAAATTCGCAGAGATTCCATTTTAAACTTAAAAATTGTTGCACGAAGTCGTTGAATAAATTTACATTGCAATATTAACATTCCTATATTGTGTGTCGCGATTAATGGCGTCCGTGAAGGCTTTTCCAAGAATTGGACATTTATAAGGTTTCTCTGCTTTATGAATCGGTCTATGTTTGTCCAGATCACCTTTTGTAGTGCATTCTTTCCCACACATAACGCAAAAATAGGGCTTGTCTCCGATATGAGTCCGGCGATGTGTGTCCAGACCACCTTTCGTAGCGCATTTTTTCTTACACATATCGCAAGCATAGGGCTTCTTATCTGTATGAGTTCGATAATGAACAACAAAATCAGCCCTTCGTCGGTTGCTCTTTCCACACATTCGACACACAAAATGTCTGTCTTCGGCGCGCCTGTGAGCTTCAACATCCGCGTCTGAAGGGCCTGCAAAAGTATATGTACCCTAGGGAGAAGTAGTAGGATGACTTCCATCTACAGACTGGTCGCCTCTCATACATTGGAGAAGAGAGACATCATGGGCAGTGCTTGGATTATACCTGTCATCCTGGAATATCGGCCTCGCATTTACAATTGATTTCTGCAGCTCAAGCTGAACCGCAGCCGAACCATCAGGAGGATCTCCGCTCTGTTGTATAACGAAAAGGACACCAGAGGAGAAACTAAATGCCACACATTGATCGAAAGAGGTTTCGCAGATGGGTTTTATTTCATTTTGAATTCGATCTGAAATGTTCTCTTCCGTGGCTGAGGTTACTTGGGTCCAATTTGAGGAAGTGGCCGATTGTGTGTTCCGTCCTTCAAAGTTGTGCGTTTTGAAAATTTAATTATTGCTTCTCTGAATATTACAACTTGAATGTTTACTACATCCGCTTTTGACGCAAAATAAGCCTTAAAATCTCTTCTGCATGAATGCTTTTCGCTGTCACGGAACGTTTCATGGCAGTCAATCATCCCCAAATATTTTGCTCGATTAATCTGCTATTACGGAAACAAAACAATTTAAAAGTATGACATACAAAGAACGTACTTCATAGTTCTTATATATCTGTAAAACTGCATACCTAAAATGGAAACGACGTAATCCTGAAATCTGCTAAAGAAAAAACAGTAAATATAGGTTTTCAACATTTTTGTGCTAACGTTGCATTAGGTGCATACATCTTTAATTTTAACATCAGTCTAAGACATTAAATAAAAGTTAGAGGGTTTTAAAAGAGGTTTTAATTCATTATATACTCCTTTTAAGCCACTTTTTAATTATAAAGGAATAATATAAAAGTTTATAGAGCAGAATGGATATCACACTAATTTATTTTAATAGTGTTTTATAGTTTGTCTTAAGATCTCGAACAATGTGTGCAACAACGTTTCATTTTGATTCCTTTTTTGTTATTCTAGTCCTCAAGATAAAAGTCTCTCTGGCGAGAAATTCTGTGTCTCTGCATATTTAATGTTTCTCAGCGTTAACATTTATTGTATATATATTTTAGTTTTGAGATTTCAGACCCAGACTTCCACTCAAGAAGCAGTGAAGGCCTTGAGATCTCTTTGCCTTTAATTGCTCATATCCGTTTAATGGAATCCCTGTAATTACTTCAATAAATATTTATATAAGACCCTACATTTTCTTATTTCTGGAATTTTATGTATATAATAATTTATTTTGGAATAAGACTTATGTTTAGTCTTTTATGAATCTCATTACAAGACGTTTCACACTAAGGAAATATTACGAAAAAACATGATGATGAAATGTACAATATAAAACATTCATTATTAAAACAATTATTTAGATCTCATTTTTCCAGACTCATTAAAAATGCTGTATTTTAATTAAAATAAAAGTTTGTTAATTTGTAAATCTTTTAAACGTTCGTTTGAAATTCAAAGTTTATTGATAAAACAAATTTTTTTTTGATCCCACACCGATTATTTTCGATATTTCCGTTTTTATCAACGTACCCCAAGTATGGGGCAGATTGATTCAAATCCATTTTTAGAAAAAAAGTGCAATAAATATTTTATTATGTCATTAATGAGCAAAATTCGACTGAAATTAGATTAACAAATGCATAAACATACGTTATTAGTTCTATTTATTACCGCTGGCTAGATCATTTTTTTGCTTTCTAAGAATAAGTGTATGATTGTCCCCGCATTCCTCCTGTCACTTTATTAAGACATATGTAACTCTGAATTATTTTCTGCGGAACAAAATTCTAGATAGTTGTAGAAAGTGGAAATTATGAAAATTTCGCTTTCATTATCAATTGTAGTGTTTAAATCGAGTCGACGACTTTCTCTTGAATTCTATATATATGTATTATAATATATAGAAATTTCCGAAATAAAATTATAATCATTGTTTATCCCATAGCAATGCCCATAAATTTAAACTCTTAACCTTTATAAGGAAAATTTTTTCAAAATTGATTTTAAAATGGTTTTAGAGTCTCATTTCTTGAATAGAACATGGGGAAAATACTTTAAAAAAATCCTATTTTGTTTTATATACGGCTTATGACTGAAAACAAGATTTTTACCAACTGAAAACCCTGGGCTTTATTTAAGCAAAAAAATTTCCTCGATAAAATTCAATAATATTACACAAAAGTGAGTTTTAAGAACTAATAATAAAGACAAGTAATTTTCTTTGCCGTGGTAGAATAAAATACGGCATTCTTACACATACAATGTAAAAAAAGATGCATCCGCAAGTGAAAAACATCAATTTATTTTCATTTATTAGGAGCATTCAGGCTGCCATCTTTAAGTTGTAAACTGATTTAATAAAAATTTGATTATGTATCCTCTTCGACACGTCAGGCAGTAAAGTCTTCAGTCTTATTCACATCATTCCATTTTAGAAGACAAAAGTGAGTATGTTGCTTAAAGGCAACATTGGGCATTTAAGGGTTAATAAGATACCACATTTTATTTCAGTCGTTTATTGTTATTTCCATCCATATAAGAATGGAAACCTGAGATACTTATCTACTTCCAAGGGATTTTTGTCCTTTCAATTAATTGCTATTTACTAAGAATTTTTCTGAACATTAATTTAATCCAATTTTCTCTGCGGAATTTTGTTAAAAAAGTTTTGGAGGAGAAAACGTTTCAGTTAGTTACAGTGATAGTCGGTCGAACTTTCTTGTGTGACAAAATACCGTCAGATTTGAATCGCTAATAACTACGAGACTAATAATGCGAAAAGAATGGTTGACCCCACAACGGACAGATCATATCTGTAAGAGTTTGTCACATAGTATTTATTTTGCCCGTGACGTCATCGTACCAGTGTAGGCGGATATGCGTGATTGTAATAAATTAGCTTTATGTAAGGTTGTAAATAAGTGCATCGTGGAAACTTGTCCAGCTAGAAGGTTAATTCTGGTATCATTTTAAAGAGCTTGAAGAGTATTACTGGGACCCAAAGTGGGACAATAAAAATATTTATCAGAATATAAGTCAAAATCGTTCTTAATTTGTAAATTTCAAACTCCGCATGTTTTCTGATCATAAGGTGCAGAGTTTTCTTTCGAATTGTACGAAACGTACAAATTACTGGAAAACATGTAAAAGAAACATTGTATTAAAATTTGAATTCAAAAATTTGAGTATTACGGGAAATATGAGCATTTGTATTAAATAATGTTTTACTGCGCATACGGGAAATGTAGTTCTATATACTGTCAAAAGATGGCGCCATCAAAAGCTACTTTAAATAGAACGTAATAAAGGCTCAGTTCGTTACTGCGCCGTAGAATTTTCGAGAAAACGTCGGGATAAAAACATAAAACAAGTATTTCGCATTAATATATAATTTAATCATCAATCTTATTTACACAGAGTAGTATCATGGTTACAGAATAAATATATCACAAGTTTATCGCATGTAGCAAGGATCTGTGGTACCTTGTGATTATACTGCTCTGTGTAGATATTATATTAAAGATATAGACAATTAAATTTCATATTAATGCAAAACACTTGTTTTATGATTTTATCTTAATTTATTTAATCCAACTTTCTGTCAGCAATTTTGTTCAATATTTTTTTTATACAATTTTCTACGTGAACGAAAAAAATAAACCACAAATAAGCTAAATTGATTACTTTGGAGGGCTTCTTTTCTTCCTCTGATCGGTTTTTATACCAAAACCTGGAACATAATAGCCCCTCAACCAAAACGTTATCTATTAAGAGCTTCTTTTTTTATGGATTGTCTTGTGATGTATGTTGCAAGTACAGGCATGGATCCGGATATGTCTTGTAAGCAAGGTTTGTTGAGTCAATGACTTCTCACATACATGACATGTGACGTATTTCTACTCAGTATGCGTTCGACGACGCCTCAGTAGATTATATTTTTGAGAGAAACCTCTTTTACACGCATCAAAAAGAAAGTGTTGTTTGTGTATGTCTTATCTTTGAGACTTGGGGGTCTATTCTGGTACCCCCGGTTGGGTTGGGTTCCCTTGTTAACCTGCGGAACACAACCCAACTCCCAACCCAACCGGGGTACCAGAATAGACCCCTTGGAGTGGATTCCAGATGGCACAGCGACGGAAACTATATTCTGCATCAAAAAAAGAAACGGTTAGTTTATTATTTCTGACGATTTCACCTTTCGCATAATCCCTAATTTTAATTACTTTTGCAGATGACCTTTGCAATTCTCTAAAATTTTTAGCGTTCTGAGATTGGATAATATTTCTACCACTTTCTACTGTTCAGGATGTAAAATCAGAAGCTGTTGCAAAATTCGTCGTTTGTGGAAGAATTATTAAATCTAATCGGCTTTCTTCCTCACCTTGAGTAGAATCCAACGAGCTGCCATTTGCATTAAGTAGAACTAGATCCCTGGTTTCGTCAGGATTGAAGATATGTTTGAGGAAGAACCCAGCGCTGTAATTCCGGTACAACTGTCCTTAACGTTCTCCTTTGTTTTCATTTCGCAGCGGAATGATTTCTCCAAATTCTTTACAATTAATCTGCGAAAAGCTACATTAGAGTATTCAAAATTAACAGTTGAGGAATCCAAGGGATTGCAATCTGGTTTCATAGTCTTTTGTACTAAATTTTCAGATCCCTCGAGGTTTGTTGTGAAGCATCCGTCGTCCTCCTCTTCTTCCAAAAAGCAATAATACTCTTTCTTAGGAGGTGAAAATCTTCCACAGAAGCGACACTTTTTACGATCCATAGCAAGAAAACTTCAGGGTCATCAAAAATTTTTAAACATCTACTTATCAGCAGTGAAAAGAAGCCAAACTCTATGTTCCCTTCATCAGTGGAATATGGCCATGTATTATCACGTGTAAACATTTGTAATTCCTTATTCTACCTGCAAAGCAGAATAACATTGTTTTTTTAATACTATCGCCTCAGAGGCATCTATGTATAGCTTTCGATTGGAAGAGACCTTGAGATAGCATTTTCAGA
>BGPR01022802.1:0-24938 GCA_013235015.1 Araneus ventricosus | reverse complement strand
GTTAAAGCTAGAAAGGCGAAATCTGGTGTATGGACTTTATACAAAATTAGTATATATCAATCAATTTTTGGATAAAGTCCGTAAACGGGAAATTTGTCTGTTAGGGTTCATATGAACACGATAACTCAAAACTCAACAGCTAGATAGATAAAATTTGGTACACAGTTTCAAAAATTAGGAATGTAAGGCCGTATTAAGTTTTGGACGAAATCCCTTGAAACGTTGACTGTCGGTCAGTTTCTGTAATCGCATGCTTGTGAACACTATAATTCCCAAACGCAACGACTTAGATAAATGAAATTTGGTATGTGGTCTTTTAACCTTAATTGCCCAATTTTCGTTTCAATCGGGTAAAAAAACTCTAATGCCCCTGAAACTCAATATGCCATTACTTTTCGATTAAAAAAATTATAAATAAAGAATTAAATTTAATTTTGAAAAATTTGCGACTGGATGCTCTTCCTGGACTATAGCATCAAAGTTTCAAATTTCAGGTGAATTAAATTTCCATTTATTATAATATAAGATAATCTCTTGCGTACTAAATAAAGGTTATATGAATAAGCTATTTCTTCCGACATTTAGTGCATTGGTTTTCTAAATGCAATCTTTAGTTTGAGGATTATTAATTCGCCCTCTTAAAAAGCATATATAACTAGTTTCAGTACAAAAGGCTTGAAGTATATTGCTTTATTTAAAACATTATTCAGGGGTTAAGAAGGTTATTTATAATCCTTCATGTGCATTAATTATTACTGGCTATTTTGGAATATAGATTATTATGTGACTATCTATATAATAAATGTTTATGTGCATACAAAACGGATTACGCCAGTTAAGCTCCGTTTCTATTTGTGATCGGCTCTTTTTTTTTACTTTTTGCTGAATACTAAATCAAGAAACAATATGAAAAGTTTTATAGTGCCATCAGTGATTAGTAAAATATATATAAATGGCATTGTAGTTAAACCTTAAAATTAAGGAAATAATTTTTACATTTGTAGACTAATATGCTGACGTTTAGACTGAAAATAAATTGAAATCAAGAATATAAAAAAGACAACTAATAATATGAAGTACAGCCAATATTTAAAATACAACTATTAATAAACATCAAATAAATTGAAGTCACAGAGACATCTAAAGAATATCAACTTTCATGCAACTTCAATGATGTTCATATTTTTAGAAACTCACGACATGAAAAATAAGTAATATAGCCTTCAATTTTTTGGCCCAACGGTCTGGCATTTGTCTAGTCTAACGGTGTTTATTTTTGTCATGGACACGGGC
Organism: Araneus ventricosus; assembly: GCA_013235015.1. Classification (NCBI taxonomy): domain Eukaryota; kingdom Metazoa; phylum Arthropoda; class Arachnida; order Araneae; family Araneidae; genus Araneus; species Araneus ventricosus. The sequence continues at coordinate 23,645 of BGPR01022802.1, read as the reverse complement.
AATATGCAGAAAGAGGGCTCTCGAAGACATAAAGTGTAATTTTGTCACACGACAGGTGTTATCTCCGAAAGCAGTAAAACCTAGTTTGAATAGGTTAAAAGCTGAATAGAGCGGATTCTTGCGGTTAGTGCGCCCCTCCAAGGGGGTTGCTGACTGTCCACAGCTCAGAGGGGGGAAGAGACTTGATCTGCTGCGCTTTTGGGAAAATCTTCTGTTGGGAGGAAGACACTTTCAAAATAGATAAAGGTTCTACAGCCGCTCGCTTTTCGAATCGCTTTAGAAAGAAGACCGAACCACTCAGAGGGTTAATTTAGGATTGCAGAAGCATTCCATAACAATTTTTAAGGTAACTGCCAAAATCGAGTCTATTATTAAGAAATTTAATATTTGGAAATCCTGTATTAAAAAAACCAGTATGAAGTTTTTGAGACACTTTACAGCTTTTTATCTGAGAACGAACTTAAATTAACAAAACAAGTAAAATCTAGTATAATAGCACATTTAAAAGGACTGAAGTTGTAATTCAGATAATATTTTCGGAAGTGATGCAGGTATGTGGATATTAAATTCATTCAACGAAGCGTTTTTCAAAAAGCTGAAAAAATAACAATATCTGAAAAAGAAAATTAATTGAACTTTTCACTGATTCTTCATTAGAATCTGAATTTTAAAAAAGAAATTTGATTGACTTCTGGGTAGCAGTGAAAGAATAGTACCAAGAACTCGGTGTTAAAGCAATAAAGTATTTAATACCTTTCACGAACACAGCACTTGTAGAAAGAGCATTCTCGTCTTATACATATATTAAGAATAAATACCGAAATAAGTTTGACGCAGCTCCAGTCATAAAATTATATCTTTCTTCATTTAAACCCAATTTTATAAAACTCAGCTCCATGAAGCAAGCTCAAGGATCGCATTGAAATTTTCTAGCACTTGAATAACTGACTATTACGAAGTGTAATTTTTAGCTAACCTTATAAGTTAATGTGATCCTTATTACAATACTGTTTTTACTCATTTTGCCGTTTAACTAATACTATTTTAAAATTGAAATAAAATATAAAATTAAAAATAAGTCTTGCAAATGTCATTAATTCACGTCATTTGACTCTTAAGCTTACCTAAGCCCTTAACAATATTGATAAAAACTTCTTTGCATAGACGGACGGGGGGGATGACAGTAGTGGGTACGCGAAAATGAAAAGACTAATCAAGGGGTACGTGAGGGAAAAAAGGTTGGGAACCCCTGCTCTATGTTAACAAAACTATTGATAAAAATTGCATATCATTATCAGCTTTCGGTGAAACGGAGTTTTAATATGTTAATTTGTTTAGATTGAGAAATTTTGCTACAGCAAATTGTATTTATCCGAGATAATTGATTAAGAATAGAATTTCTACAGATTTTCATTGAAATGTTTGATGAACAGTAAGTGTGTCTATTGACAGTAAAATTTAAATACAGTAAAGCACCCTTTATACGTCTTTCAAGGGACTGACGTGAAACGACATGTGAATGAAAAGACGTATAATCGAAATTTTACTAGACAACTTCGATTATTACAAATTTAATGCTACTAATGCAAATTGATTTAAAAGCAATAATTGTAAAGTTTTTAAAGATAGTACTAGGATAATGATACTTAGTATGGAAATCAATAATTAAATTTTAAAATGAAATATTTATCATAAAAGTGAGAAAAATCATACCTTTATTGTACATCTTGAGTGCTAATTATGCACACATCTTATACGCTTTATATACATACAGGTAGGCGTTGAATTAAGAAATTCTTTAACCATCGTCTGACGTGTTGTGAGTATTAAGTACATCACTATGAATCGAATGAACTTCGTCGAATATTTTGTCACCATACAATATGTTTTTGACAAAAGAAATAAGTTCGAAATTTTTCAATGGAATCCATTGCGTTTTTATACCAAGGTGGAATAAATTCTTCGTCATCACTAAATTTGCACCAGACAATTTGTCTTCTATTAATTGATGAATTGTGAATAATTTGGAAGTCATGATATCTTTACCGCAGTTCACATCCTAGAAAGGAGGAAAGTTTCACCTTTGGCTCTTGTGCCACAAAACCAAACTCAAACTCATAGTCAACAATGCAGTGTTTTTACTTTCTCGTATACGAAGTATACAAAGAGAAAGTATTGTAATCGTCAAAAAATTGGAACTCGAGATTTTGACGAATCTCCACGTTTTAGACCTCCCTGAGTCCGAAAAACACAATTTTGGAATTATGTCTGTATGTCTGTGAACACTATAACTCGAAAACTAGTAGACTAAGGGATGAAATTTGGTATGTGATCTTTACTCATAATTTGTAGGTTTCTATCAAAATTCGGACAAACTCCGTTTAAGGGAAGTCTGCCTGTCTGTCCGCGGTCATGCGAACACTATAACTCAAAAATTTGAATAGCTAGATGGATAAAATTTGGTACACAGTTTCATCGTCATGAATGTAGGTCCGTATAGAATTTTGGGCCAAATCCGTCAAGGGTTTGACTGTCTGTCGGTCTGTATAATTTACTTTTGAAAAGAATCCGTTATCTCCACGCGCATGCGTACTGGAAGCAATCTTCTGTGCACAAGAAAACTATGGGCGAATTACGTCAGTTTGTCCTTGAGCCGGTAAGAGCGGAAAAGCGGTACGCGTCTCTTTGAATTTGATTCTTTTCCTAGATATTTTTCAATTACTATAATGTAAAACCTTCTGATAGTCATTGGATTCTGGTTAACAGTAGGTCCGATTTTTTTAGCCACGCGGGGGAAGGGGAAACGGCACCTTTTTGGGGAAGTATACGAGAAAGTTTAGGGGAGAACACTCCCGCTGGTCACTTTGTCGTATACGAAGTATACAAAGAGAAAGTATTGTAATCGTCAAAAAATTCGAACTCGAGATTTTGATGAATCTCCACATTTTAGGCCTCCCTGAGACAGAAAAACACAATTTTGGAATTAGGTTTGTCTGTGTGTCTGTATGTCTGTGAACACGATAGCTCGAAAACTATTAGAGATACAGGAATGAAATTTGGTATGTGATCTTTACACATAATTTGTAGGTTTCAATCAAATTTCGAACAAACTCCGTCTACGGGAGGCCTGTCTGTCTGTCCGTGTTCATAACTCAAACACTTGAATAGCTAGATGGATAAAATTTGGTACACAGTTTTATGATCATGAATGTAGGTCCGTATCAAATTTTGGACCAAATCTGACGAAGGGTTGACTATCTGTTGGACTGTATAATCGCATACTTGTAAAAATTATATCTCCTTAACCCTTTGGCTTAGATAAATAAAAATTTGTATGGCGATTGCTAACATTAATTATAGATCCGTGCAGAAATTTTGTTTCAATCGGTTAAAAAAAAGCGGTCAAATTGCATAATTAATTTTCACTTTACTAAAAGTCACTTTGTCCTTGAGCTGGCAAGAGTGGAACGTAGCAGTGTGTAATAGTTGCTTTTTAATCGGTACTCATCTCTTTGAATTTGATTCTTTACCTAAACATTTTGCAATAACTTTGATCTAGAATGAAAAACCTTCTGATACTCATTGGATTCTGGGTTACAGTAGGTTCGATTTTTTTATCCACGCGGGGGAGGGGAAAGAGCAAATTTTTGAGAAGTATACGAGAAGGTTTAGGGGAGGCCACTCCCGCTGGTTTCTGGAGTATTTTAAAAAAGGAAAACTTGAAAAATCAAGAACTATGGAAGCGAATTTTCTATAAAAATAAAAGTTTTCATTGCGATAAATTATAGGCGAATAAGAGAAGAAGCACCCAATAAGATAGCAAAGATTGTAACACAAAAACGTCAGGAAAGCAATGAGTATAAAGGGGAGAATCGAAAAACTTGAACCGGCGCCTAGAATGGACTAGTATTATAACTTCAATTATATTAGATATTTCGACCGTAAAATAGGCAAATTATATTATAAAGATGTAAATATGGTAAATGAATTCATTTTTAAGAGAAAGCGCTATGTAGTTACGATTAGAGAACAAGTGTTTGCATTTATGTATCATCAATTGATTATTTTAACAACAGACTGAAATCCATTACGGTGTTTTAAAGTCAGTAGAAAAATATAATATTATAACCTCAGATAAGAAATTTATTTGACTATAATTTACTATAACAATTTCATTAAAATAATTTGAAAATAAGAATAGGGGAATTGTTTTGTTGCTGCCAAAAAGTTGCCCTAGTACTGGCCACAAACAGTTGTCTAAATTGGAGTGTTGAAAACGATAGAATTATTATCCTAAACTACAGGAATACCTTAGAAAGCAGTTATAACCTCCAGTAATCCATACAAATTCGAAGTGGAACAGGTCGAAACAAAATAAATAATAAAAATAAAAGAACAAAAGCCGTCAAATGTTGGTTCAAAAAGAGCAAAAGCTAAGGTTACTTTTTTTTGTTTTATTTGTGAGGAAACAAAAGAAGGAGAATTGATACAGTTTAGTTTAGTTTAATTATATTACCGTTACGTTTTGAAGCAGCTCTAGAGCTATTTTGGGACGGACCTTGTAATTCTGAACCTCGGTCAGATGACGAGGAGAACACCTCAGCTGGCACCCCCTCTCCAAAATTCCGCACCACACCAGCGGGATTAATACAATGCATAAAATGTTTTGCTCGGATTTTCATTGTAGGCTGGACAGAATTCTGGAATTAAAAGTTATTTTTGCTTTAATTGTGCTCATTGAAATTGACGATCCAATCTGGGCAGCCGGTTTCATAAGTTGTACCGATGACACAATTTTTTAAGTTATTGCTTCCTACTTAATGTGTATTTCTTACGAAATTGATTTCATTGATTTGAAGAGAAATAGAAAAAAATTCTACTTCTTGTTTTTCATTAAAATTATTTCTGTATCACTGTACATTAATATATGTCCAGATGGTCGAAATTTGGCCACTCTCCCCCATTATCTGAAGAAGAAACGAATTCTTTGCCTACTGTTTTTTGTCACTGTATATTTTATGATTTTTATTGGCACATTTTTATATTTACTTACAATTCTCTAAAAAGTTTACAACAATATTCCAAAAAATAAGAAAGCGAAATCTATTGGATTAATAAAAATTATTACTTCTCCGTCAACCAAATAATTGCAAGAGTTCTTATTTTTACACTACAAATTTTATACTGCAATTTACTTTTATAGCTGCAATTTTTTAATAAAAAATGGATTAGATATTGATGCATATTTCTTTAGCTATATAAACAGTTCTGCTTAAAATGGTAAAAATCTAATATTATAGTGAATTCGCGAGAAGTCATTGTCACTTTAAAAGGGTAACTGCTTAAGTTGTCTGACATTTAACTCTTCAGTACTGAAGAGTTATATACTTTTCTCCCCGTAAATGCGTTTTGGATTCCTACACTCAATTGGCGCGGGATGTTTGGCATAAAACAAATGAGAGTGATTCAACTCTACAGTAAACGTAAAAAATGGCAGGCAGTGATTTTATCAAAAGTTTTAACAAGTAAAACGTATGTGTTTATTCTTTAAGTTTCGTAAATACTTTCCATTTTTAATAAAAATCAATTTAGCATTATCTAACAGAAAACCACAATCAGAAAACATAAATATCATTCCGCCGAAAATTATTCCATTTTTAGAGACACAACATGTTTTAAATCGTGCAAGCTTTAAACCATTCCATTTCTCGAATTTCTCCGCGATTTACTGACTGAGCAAAGCAATACATCTCGTCGTTCCACATTTCCATGGAAGAAGATGGTTGCGCGAAAGTAATTTATTTTATACGCACATCCATAAGATTTAAAAAAGAGGAAGTAGGGTCTGTGAAAATCTCTTTCTGTTTATGATTATGATCTTCCCGTGTTATGGAAAGACTGCACTGAGGTGATCGCATAAATATTAATGTGTTTTGATTTGTCTCAAGGTTTCCAGAACCACGCCAATTCCTCGAAATGTAACTCGAGTGGAGATACTTACGACATGCAAATTACTCCTTCAAAAAATCAATAAAGACCTGATTCTTCTGATATGTATTTTTTAAGTGTTTCTTTAGAAGATGGAACTATGTTCATCTGCGAAAATGTTTATTTTCAATATTGATTATTAAAGATGGGTTTTAGATTTCGGACAATGTTTAAATGCGATTCAGCCATTAAATTCCCCTCCATTATAAGCCATTACTCTAATGGTTTAAGTAATGAATAGCCTTCTGTTAGAATAAGATTCATAAATAAAAAGAGGTTTTATTTTTCGAATGATAAGATATTGAAAATGTTCCCGAATTCTTCTATGTGTGTATGACAAAAATCTAAATTCTGAAAGGAATTACATCTCACATTTTGAGATCATATTGAAGGCGGAAAATGTATTAATAAGGGAAAATGTATACTTTTATGTAGTTTATTAAGTAACACTCTGAATTGCACTCTTTCAATGAGGTGTTCATATTCTCTACCCCGAGGGAAGAATAAGGCTATGCGCATACATGCAATTATTAATCGGCCAACAATTTAGTTGCATGTTAAAAGACCATGGGCTCAAGTTAGAGCGCGCATACATGCAACTTTATAGTTCGGCAACTAAACAGTCGTAAAACCACAGCGATCGCCTTTTGATTAAAAAATCGCACAACTATCGTAAAGTACACGGGTTTCTACTGGAGCGCGCATACATGCAACTAAATAATTGCTCTGCTCTGTTCATTCAAGGGGTGAAGGTCACAAAGCGAGCTCAGAAATTGGCGCGTTAACTAGACGAAGATTTATTTAAGGGCGTTTTAAAGAAGCGTGCACTATTCTTAAAATAATTTAGCTCTAAAAATGGCTGAGATTATTAGGATTGATATGGAATTATTGATTGAGTGGATAGAAAGAAGGCTTGCGCTATATTTATTATCAGTTTTTACTTTTAAAATAAATAATAATTTTGCATACTTTTAATTATTGTTACTCCATTTTTATTACTAATGCATGTGTTTTATTACATAATTTTAATTAGCTTAATTGGTCTTTTCTTAGTTAATATTTCAGATTCTTTCAAATCATTAATTTTAATTTTGTCCTTTACATTATTTATCTCTCTTTGTCAACACCCCTTTTTCTCAACTAAGAGATGAATGAGATATCATTGAATAGGACTTTTTTAAAGACGTCAATGAAAACGTAGTCATTTTATGTTAAACGCAGTTTTTTGTTTCAAAATTTGAGTGAAAAGAAAATTTTGAGTCACAGGAGAAGCTGTCACTTGGGCAAACTTAATCTAACTCATGTGACCTGTGCTATAAACATTTGAAAACTATGAAACATTTTTTTAACATTTGTTAAATATGAAACATTTATTTACTCAATATACTTCAATAATAGACAAAATACTTTAATTACAGTGATGCGCGCTTTTTGGAATGAGCTCGTGCTATTTAGAATCATGTCGCATTCTATGTTTTTCGTACTCATTGTGTACTAGCCATCTTCGGCGACTAGCTTGTTCACTGGGAATATAATTTCAATTGAATCTCTTATGCATAATTTAATATTCAAGGTTCCCTTAACAATTTCAAATTGGGATAGACATTTAATTCATTTTCTTTCAGTAGCTTTGAATCTGTTCAGTTCGTTGTCTGCATGAACGTCCCTAATAGAGTCAAGTGACTGGCTGTGTCATGCAACATCAAACTACACATTGTTGGCATCAACTTCACTCTTATTCCTCTTGCAAAATATGTATTAGATTTTAACTTTAAAATGGCGCGGCACATTTTACTTCCAGCCTCATGTTAGCTGGATGAAAATGTGCTGATTAAAACATAGCATTAAACATTAAGATATTACCTTATCTTTCAACAATGATGGAGAAACACGCAATTAAATGTTTGTTTAAACAATGAAAACGGTTTGAATTGCGTTGCAACAATGAAAAGTATTGCTGTAAATTCAAAAATATATTTTTAAAAATTCATTAAAATTAGAGAAAAAATTGTACGGCAACTTAATTGATATCATTGAAAAGGTAATTTTTTGCACTTTCAAGATGACGTTATGCTGTAATATTTTCGGAAGTTATAAAGGAAAAACGCCAAAATTTCTCTTAATATTTAATTAAAATTCTAATTAAAATTTTTAAAAAGGGCTCCGAGAAGACATTCCCACCCTCCAAAGTATGTTTGTGCCAAATTTAGTGGCTCTAAGTCCAGTGGACTGGCCTGTAGAGCGCCAACACACACACACACATTCTCCTTTATTATTAGTAGAGATTTACTTTATAATTTTTTTTTATAATTTCTTTGTCTGGTTTCTCTAAATTTTCCGAAATTTGTATTTATTTATTTGGATATTTATCGAATGTTCTTTCGATGTTTTAAAACGGGCAGGGCCGAATTAAGTCCTCTAGTAGCCCCCCGTTTTCCCTACTCAACTTCCAAAACCAAATAATTTTACATTTATTGTAATTTAATTTCTATATAAGCAATTTTAAGTTGCAAATTTTAACAAATGGAATTAGCAAATCATTTTACTTCACATCTCTTTCAGGACAGTTGATTCCTGTATACCGAGTATAAAGAAATGTAAAATTAAAATTTAAAAGTAATTTGATACAAAATTAGAATAAAAGCGAAACTTTTTTAACATAATCTAAATGCTATTTAATTATAGGATCGAGCATTTTTTAAATATAAAACATTATTTAGCATTATAAAATAACATAATATAAAATTTTCAAAAAGTAATTAATTAGGAATATGTTAAAATGATGTACCAAATTTAAAATTAAATTTAATCATATTGAAATTTTAATGCTGAACACGGCTTAATCAATTGCAACACATCTGCACAAATATACTGTCACTGCTCGGCTACTTTACTCTGAAGAAACTGATGTACTCTGATAAATTGTTCCGCGAACTATTTTTAAATTGAATATTGCTATCAAATTCGAATTTGGTTAATTTGAACCTGAGGGATCCACAATGAAAATTAAATGTATCCAAAAGTTCGAATTAAGAAAAATTGGGTTAAAAACAAACACAAGAGATAAAGATTGATATTAAAGTTTTAATGAATGCTACGTAATTAATTAATAAACAGTAGATAACTTTGATCTATAAAGCAATATTAGTTATTCCAATAAATAAGAAAGTAATTTAAATAAATAAATATATGTACAGCACCTAGAGTGCAAAAATTGTGTTTTTAAAAAAATTAAATACATAGAATAGGAGCTAAGAGCGAGTTCTTGAGTTAATTATAGGCCTTAAAGATAATTCGCTGGCACTTATATGATACGGACGTATTTAACTAACGAAAACAATTCAGAAATGAGCACGTTTTCAATTTTGACCTAAAATTAAACTAAATAAATTCGAATTATAGGCTTATGTACAGAACTCGCCTATTACTATTAATGATCATCAAAGCATTTGATAAAGAAAGAAATCAATGAAAACGAAAGTTCACCATTCAATCTAATCATTGAAATGATAGCTTCGTGAGAGAGTGTTAGCTGAAAATGAATTTGAGAAAAACTAAATTGTATCACAATAAAAGAATCGTTTTGGAGCCCCCAGCGCGTGCGCAGTGCGTTTGAAAAGACAGCGAGCGCATCCAAAAATGAAGAATCGAAAGAGATAAAAAATCGCATGTATGCGCACCCGTCGCAACTAAACAGTTTAGTCGCCGTGAAATCGCGCGGTGCAGGCAACCCGACTAAACTGTTAAGTTGCCGAAGGAATTGCCTGTAAGCGCTTAGCCTAAGAGTTTCCTCTCTGAAGAGAACTGTTAAGTAATCTGAGTCTAATGTATTTGGATAAGGAATCTTTTCACCAATTTGAAGTCTCTTTCTTCAACGGTAAAGCTTTTATATCATCCAATAAACAGTTGGGAATAATCTGCTGGCACAGAATTATTCTCCGAATGTTATTTAAAAGAGTCATAAATTTATTTAAAATACTTCAGAATTTTTTTAAAAATATTACTTACGAAAATAAATATTCTGTGAGCAAATTAATCTGGCATTCCAAGATCTCATTAAAACGGAAATAATATATTGATAACTCAGGCATTTTCAGCTTGACATAGTCAACTGAGTTAATTTTTAAAATATAAAACTCTATTTTTATAAAATTGTAGAAACCAGCTAAGTGTTTGGAACTTACTGATGTCGGCATTTTTTTGTTAAAGTGATGTTTAGGTAGAACGATGAAACTTCCAAAACATTCGGTCACTCATCCGTTTTATAATATTTGTAATATGGCTGTAATAAAGCTGTTTCCAGATATGAATACAAATGGATAAATTCAGAATTTTTTTATAAGTGAGTTATAAATAGATTTTTTTTATAAATGGCTCTAAGCGCGAAATCGAGTGTGTTTCTCGTAGTTGAATTTTCCGACTGCAAGGGCTTTTAAGTATGGACATACGAGAATTGTTGTCATAACCTGATCAGGTCAATCACAGTCATTAGAATCAAAAATCACTGTACCCTCTGGAATTTTCATTTCGTGACATACACTCGGATTTATACACACTCGATCGTAACTTCCGTGCAACTTCCAAAACATTCGGTCACTCGTCCGTTTTGTAATATAGCTGCAATAAAGCTTTTTCCAGATATGAAAACAAATGGATGAATTCAGAATTTTTTTTTATAAATGAGTTATAAAAAGCGTAATGGCTCTAAGCGCGAAATCGAGTGTATATCTCGCAGTGCAATTTTCCGACTGCAAGGGGTTTTAAGTATGGACAAATGAAAATTGCTGACATAACCCGACCAGGTCAATCACAGTCATTAGAGTCAGAAATCACTGCACTCTCTGAAAACTGCACTTCGTGACATACACTCGGATCTATGTATACACGCTCGATCGTAAATATCGGTTCCACCAACGCCTTCTACCCACAAAAATTTAATTCCTGCGCGCTAAAACTGTTCGGAAGAGAATGCATGTCACGACTTTCTAGTATTGTCGCCTCTGTTACACTCAAATACACACCATCGCAAACCGCTCTATACAAAATTTCTCTTGACATTCACAGCCATCTATCATCATCGAACTTCTATCATTTGAAAAATGTTGCTACTGTAAAAGCCTCATTTGTGTACATCTTAACGAACGAGCGGAGCGAGGTCCTGTTTCAACTTGACCATTCGCCATTACGTCTGTTGGTAAATTCGTTACGCAGCCACGACCAAGTGCATAGATCGATTATCTTCGAACTTGATATGGATTTTTGTTTTAGTCATTAAACACGACTATATGTAAAGACTTTTAATTTTTTAATTCTGCTTCAAGTTGGTAGTAGTTTTAATGGTTCCGTTTCATTGATTCCTTTTCAATATGGTAGCCTCTTTAATGACTCTTTAATGTAATGTTCAGCTATTTTCAACTATTTAACCAAACTCCATTCATAAAACCTGCAATAGCAAATGACATTTATTTGTAAATTTGTTAATATCGATAAAAACGCGTATTTAATCGTACTTTTTTTGAACACTGATAAAAGCGGAAACTTGAACGAATAATTCGTTTTCGAAATAAAAAAATTACTTTCGAAGACTGCAATGAAAAGATGATTTTAGGGTTTTTTTTTTTAAACGAGTTCCATTGTTTACAGAACTATTTGTATAAATAAATAAACTAATCGTTTGTAGTATCAATAAATTAACTTCCGTGTCGTGAATAAGCTATCAAACTTAAATTTTTTTTTCCATAGAATATGATTTTCAACAATTCATTGTCACGGAGCTTGTAGTTTTGTTCGATCTTAAGCGGTTTAATATTGAATCGATTCTTGTAAAATGCATTAATTATTTATTTTAAATTAAACTCTTCGTATTTTTAATATCGATTATATTAGATTTTATCCTCGAAATAATAAATATAAAATGAAGATTTAAGCAAAATTTGAATATTATTCAAAAAAATTTTTAATCGATTTTTAAAAGTTTCTTATTTATTTTACCGACTTCCTGTGTTAAACGTAGCTTAAATATTTTCAATTTAAATCTTCACATTTTTGTTATCGATTATATGAAATTTTACCCGCGAATTAATAAATATGAAAATGAAAATTCAAGCACGATTCGAACATAACTCCAAACGAAATTTTAAGGTGATTTTCAAAAGTTTCTTATTTATTTCACTGATTTTCTGTGTTTAACCGCAAAGTATCCTTTGGAACCCTTCCCTCAAATGCATCTTAAATTGATAGAAAACTGAAATTTTTTCAATGTGTAAGAAGGTTCAGAATGCACAACATTCTTGTAAAAATAAAAACGGCAATTCCTCGATAACTTTGAAGAAATAAAGTATTTTTAGCCCATCCTTTATTTCACCTTCTACATCGGTGAGTCTGCCTCTATGCATACATATTTCAAGACGTTGAACGTTTTTCGTATACTAGATGGCATTCGAAGATTTTTAAATTTTAGCGCTTTTCAAGATCAAACGATTTTCTTGTTGAGTCACTTTTGACTGTTACTTCTTTTCTTATTTCAAAGATGTATCTTGCATTCATAAAAAAATGGTTTGCTTAGAAATATTTTTTTTAGATTATTCATTTGAGGATTTCTCTATTTTTTTTTTCTCTGAAACATGCTTTGCATTTTCTATGAAGTATTACGCCAAAAGTTCAAATGCAAATTTGCATAAAAGTCAAACGTTGTTAAAGTCTGGATAAAATCATAAGCAAAAAACAAAGAAGCAAAATGGGTAAAATATTTCTTCTACAATGTTTTGATAGATGAGGGAAATATAACTGCTTCAATAAAATGTCACTTAGATTTTCTTCTATTTCCGGTTGTTGTTCACGCACCCTGTGGGAAGAAATAAAACATTCAGTTAAAAAGTTTTCAGAAGTACACTTCTTTTAGTGTAACAGAAGGTGGAGACTATTTTAGTTTAATTATTTTCTGCTTTTTTGAAATCTGTGGAAATTGTTGCAAAATGAGGAATAGACACTGAACTCTGTTTAATCCTTAAAGGCCCGACTTTTTAAAAAATTATTTAAAAATGTTTTTTGGCCTTTCATTTCTTTAATAAAACATGGGAAAAATACTTTTAAAAAATCTTTCTTTGTTTTAAATATGGTTTATGACTAAAATAGTTTGAAGTATCGACAACACAGGGCTTTAATTGAAAACAAATCTCCTCGGTAATATTCTATAATGTCAAACGCAGATGAATTTTACAAACTAATAATACGAGCAAGGAATTTTCTTCAAAATTATAGAATAAAATATGGTATTATCAAGCGTACAAACAAAGCAAAAAGAGTTGCAGCCTCAAGTGAAAATTATCAATTTATTTTTATGTTTTGTCAGAACTCAGGCTGCCATCTATGTGCTGTAAATTGATTTAATAACATTTTCAGTCTGTATCCTATTGGCAACAACAGGCATTAACGCTTCATTCTTATACTCAAGATTTTATAGGACAAAATTGGGAGGGTTGCTTAAAGGCAACACTGAGCGTTTAAGGGTTAAGCTTCGTAAACAAGAAAGTAAAAATATGACCAAATCTTTAAAAATCAAGACACATGTACAATAATAATGTTTTAAACTATTTAGTTATCAAGCATTTATTGCGTAACGGATGCCCTTCTAATCAGCCACTTTAAGGCCTTGAAATGAAATTCACAACCAGGTGGTCCCATTATGTGGGGAACTGACTACTGATAGAGCCATTAGCATATCGTTTGCGTTAGAGTATTATTAATAATATCTGTGGCAGCAGCTTTCTACGATGCGCCTACGGGTTGATCAGAATGTGTATAAGCCACTTCATCTCAAATGTGATGCTTTAAGTCAGTTACGAGACGCTGTTTATCAAGTGATAATGATTTACTTAATCATGCCCTTTAGTTAATGTCTATATTTGATGCCTAATCAAATATATTCACTCATTTATACACTTTACACTACTTGAGATAAATCCACATTGTGTTTCTGACTTGTGTTGCCTGTATTTGTTACGTTCATTAATGAAAAAACGAGAATATAAACTAATCTCTTCAGTTAACCACTCAAATCTTTAATTGATTACTCTTTCTTTACTCTTATGCTTTGACTGCATAATAAAAGTATTTTAATGGATATGCCGCAATTATTCTTTTAAGGGACAATTTTCATTCGTAAGAATGGTTTTTGGTTCAAAACAACTGACAGCACTGGCTAAAGCGCGCACCGCTGTGTATATATTTATGATTTTTTTTAAAAAAACAGTGCACCTGGCATTTTCCATTCAAGTTTCATTGCGATGCAAAAATTCAGTGATAATGTAATGATTCATTGCAATGTTAATTCATTCAGAAATAAATGCATATTTTCAATTTTGTGAAAATATGCATTTATTTATTTATAATTTCTTAATTGAAACTCCTTTCTGCTGAATCACCGTTTTGAACAGTTTTACCTTTATTAAATGGTTAAATATTTATTAATTTATCAGAGATTTCGGTGAAACCTTGGTTTACTCTAACATTTGGCGCCCGGATGCAACACTGAACATTGATGGGAAACTCCGGTTTCAGGCATAAAATGGAATCGCCATTTGGATTCTCTGAGGGTTAATATGAACTGGATGAATGAATTAAGCCTTGAGAAGATCAAGCTCATAAAGTTTTCTACCCGATTGGATACACCACCCAGTTATGCTTTGCTCCATATTAATGCCTTCCACCTGTTGATTATTCATCGTAATCAGGAAAAGGAGAAATAGCAATGTTCTCCCCTTGATTGTCCCGAATACTAAACAGTATGGCCCTATTTTCAGTTTCATAGTATGGTGAAGAGAATTAAAAACATTTTAAACCTCTGCCTCTTGATCGACTAGCTCCAAAATTCAAAGTTCAGATCTACAATTTTAGAGTCCAGACCATCCTCTAGCTGGTGTGGTGCGGAAGTTTGGAGAGGTAGTGCCAGCTCTGGTATCGTCCTCGTCATCTCACCACGGTTCAAAATTACGAAGTCCATCCCAAAATAGCTCTCGTGTTGCTTCAAAACGGGACGTTAATATAACTAAAACTAAAAACTACAGTCCAGACTAAAAACGCTTTTTCATATATCATGCTTGATGTGTTTTTCTTTTATAGTGTTGACATAAGTATTGACAGACAAAGAGACAACTTACCCTGATATAATCCAAAGTTTGCTTGATATCTAGGGTTGCCATACGCCCCGTATATACGGGACTGTCACCGGATTTCACTACTCAGTTCCCTATTACAATTTGTCCCGTTTTCTCACTAAATTCTGCGTCATTAAAATTTTAAAATTACTTGCTTCACCAGACTAAAATGACCCAGTTTTTTAATTATGTGAAAGAAGAAAATGATATAATTAAGAAAGTAAAATATGACTAGGCTAAAAGAGATTAGCCTCGCATCTTTTTTATTATTGTACATGTTCATTTTATTATATTGTTTAAACTTATTAATCACTTAATTATTAACTAATAATTAAGTTTTAAACTAATTTAGCCTGATAATAATCATTATAAAAAATCATTAGATTTTTTTTAGCATTAAAATAAACCATCACCTACCCAATTTTTTCATATTTATTTAGCACAAACGTCCCGTATCAATGCTTGGCAATTATGGCAACCTTATTGATATCTATATTGTTAGTGTAAAGACAACACACTAAGTTTCCTCAATTTTGCTTGTTGCATTTTAGAGTTATCGTATTCAGAGATAGGAAAACAAACAAAAATAGTTTTTCCAGACATCAGGTAGGTCTTAAATGTGAAGATTAATCGAAATCTGGAGACGATTTTGACGATTACAATACTTTTTATTTGAATACTTCGTATACGAGAAAGTGAAAAGGAAAAGATGAATTCATTCTGAAGAAAGAATGAATAAATATTTTACTACTCGTATTATCTTATAAAATTACATATCCAAAGTGGTTATAAATTATTTGACACATTTGAAAAATTAATTTTAAAAAACCCTATATTTTAGCAACTTTGATATTTTTAAATGAGAGAGTAGTTCAAAAAGTTTTTTTCCTGGTAGGTAACGCAACTTTCCGGCGCACTAAATCTGCTGCAGCGGGAGATTCCCAACGCAAGTGTCCAAATGGCTATCGTACCGCAGAAGGCACGTCTGACACGTCTCTGGTTCCACGAAAGTAGATCAATTAGTCGGTCTCCAAGTAAGAACTCGATTAAGCGTTGGTGTGAGCAATTAAGGAGTGAAAGTTTCCTTCACTCATTCAAAAACTTCGTCCAAGACAGATGGTCGTCCAGCACCTGTCCTTTGATGCACATTTCACTAAAATAGCTCGTACCAACCCTTTATGGAGTTCTTACTTGGAGAGTGACAACTTGAATACTTTATGCGGAGACATCTTTGAACTTTAAGAAATGATTTCCTTTCGTAGAATCAGAGACCTGCCTTCTGCTACAGGGTAGCCATTTTGACACATGCGGTGGAAATCTTCCTCTGCAGCAGATTTAGTACGCCGGAACGGCGAATTACCTATCTGAAAAAAAATTTGAGCTACTCTCTAGTTTATAAAAAACGAAGTTGCTACATTAGAAGGTTTTTTTGTTAACTATTTGATCCCGCGCAGATCATTATGCGCTCGGTTATATGCATACCATGATTTTACTGGCGATTCAGCGCTCCAAAAAAATTTGTCAAGAATAAAATAGATTTTATCTTCGCTGACTTAAACTATTTTGACGGTAATTTAAACGTTTTCTGGCTCGCCTAAGCCCATCTGCTTCATTTCTAACTGATCTCTTTAGAATAATTTCATCCAAAGTGTCATTATATTGTAAGAAATAATGTGAATTCTTCGTCTTAAACTCATATTTTTTTCGAAAAAAGTTATTTTACGCCAGAACGAATATAGTAACAGGCTATGACTATGAAGTTATGCCTAACATGACTACCGGTTTTGTTTTGTAAACAAGCCGATCGCTGCCATCGGCAAAAGAGGAATTAACCTCTATTGTGTGCCACGTATATTAGCGTTATATATATATAGATTTTTGAATTGGGTTCAATAATTTATATAGAATCCATTTATTTCCTTTATTTATTTGTTCTTGTATATTTATTGCAGAATACACATGCATTGAAGACATCTCTAAAACTCGGCTCCGAGCTTTCTCTGGGAAATAAAACAAACGCTGAAATTGTTCTGTCTGGATCAATCTCACTTACTGCTCATCCAGCTGGCAATTTCCGACATAAGAGCATTAAATTAGTTTTACAAAGAGGGAACATATACGCTGTGGGTACATATTTTACGTTTTTATCTATCTGCGTACTTTTCAGAAATCAAACAAAACTGTAATAATCCAATCAATTGAAATATTTTTCCGTTTTCTGACTGTGACCATTCTGTAAAGCTGGGCATTCATCAGTACTCCATTCCATTCCATTTGTCCCAACAATTGGTTTGTTTTCCACTCATTCCAGCCGAAAAATTAGGCAAGTCATTTATAGATGTTCCAAAGTTTGTTTTGATACACCTTGTTTGAGAAGGTTCAAAGTCCCAGACTTACTCCCACCCATTCCCCTCCTCTCCCATCCGGGGTGTTTCCGCTTTTAGTTTCAACATGACTTAGCCTCTTCTCAAGGTCCCAATCTAATCAGTGATTTTGTTTTCCCGCTACCGTCGCAGTGAGGTGTCAAAAGACCATCCGTCCATTCCAAATTGATTTCAAACTATTCGGAATTCCATCAGTACATTCCATTTGCGCCAATTTTCATCGGTTTCCCGCATTGACAAAAGGTTTTCCTTTCCTGTGTTCCAAAAATCGTGTAATTGAACAGCGGTAAATGTCCCGCTTAAGACTTGTCCAGGTTAAATTTTATGGTTTATATATTAGTTTTCAACTGAATGGCAATTGAACCAGTTTCAATTCAGAAGAACCTGGTCTTTTCATTTTTTTTGTCAAATTTTTGGGGAAGATTCAAATAAAAAATTAAAGAAAAATGAATTTTTCTACGAGCTATTTAGATATGGAAACTAAAGAGCTCAATTTTTATCGTAATCTAAAATAAACTTTCAATATTTTTATTCGATACATCCCTGTTTGGGCCTAGATATTTAAACATTCCTGCCAGAATAATCGTCACGACATTGGAGTCTATTTTCAATTTATCCCGGACCGACTCTTCTCCTGTGTGTTCCTAAATTATGCAGATTCATAAAAATCTGAACTTTAAATTTGAAGGAAATCTCAACTCCACTTTTGATTGGTAGAAATATACTTGCATTTTACTAATAAAAGTATATAGTGACGCACACGAAATAAAAATCACAGCATATCTCTTCGGAACTCAATAGATTCTGTTTCCTATTCCCTCATATCATTTCCAGTACCACATGAAGCCTAATACAATGTTTCTGGCTTCATCTGGTGATTGCTTTCCTAATCCGAAATTGCCTCATTCAGTTGAATCATCTAGAGGTGGATTTTGTGGCATCTTTTGAAATAGAAGACGCTTCATGCTCCAACAGTATAAGCCAGTATGAGAGAGAAAATCAGGAGTCTAGTAAGGAACTAAGGAAGGCCATAGAATTTATGATAGCAACTCGAGCTTCTTCTTTGCTTGGCTTAGCTCTAAATGTCGTGCTTACGCTGATATTTTTCTTTGACAATAGAGCCTATGAAGAAATAAAATAAAACTGCTTCTTACCGATAGAGCATCTCTCCTGTAAGAAATTTTATTTCTTTGATTGAACCTTTCTTAATACGCTAAACGCCAAGTGTGTTTTGGCATCCTTTCAGTTTAACCCGATATATCCGATTTAATCGATATGCTGCCGACATCGAGCAGAGAAAACAAGACACTGTTATATATACGTGTTTTAATACTACTCATTAAATTTTTTTGTAATAAGTCATATCCAGATGTATTCTTTTGCGATCTCCAAATTATTTAAAATTTATTAAAGAAGAATATAATATTTCAAATTGATTATCGTCAAATGGCATTGTCTCCAACAGCTCTAAATTTTGAATAAAATTTGATTTATGTATAAATAATGCTAATTTGCTTAAGAATTTCCACGTGATCAAATATCGGCATCTTTCTCAAAGTGCCGTGTCCTAAGAGAGTAATAGTTTTATTATGCATTCGTACTTTTGATTATCAACAGAAATAATATTTTTAAAAAATATAAGAAGTAAATTTTTGGAAAAAAAATTCTCTCTGCCATTCGTTTATCAAACTGAAATTTGAACCTAGCAAAAGAGTTAACTATATATAAGCTTTCATAATCGTAATAAAAGCCATTTGATTCTGCATCCCTGTTAAATTAATTTTACTACAATAGTTCAAAAATCAATTATTAAATATCATCTTGCATCTTTAATAAAAATATTCCGCATCTTATTCAGCAACTTATTATTCAACTGTTTATTTACTATTTTACTTATTTAAAGAAAATTATTTTCTATCTATAAATATATAAATTCGAAACAAGGGAAGATTTAATTGTGAAAGAGTTAAAAATGCTAACAAATGTAAAAATAATAACAAATAGCGAAGAGGAATAAGAACTTGGTGGATGACGTCATCAGAGGTCTTTATCCATGCAGATTCAAAATCAAAACAGTTTTTATGTAGAGGAAAATGACTTTAAGGTCTAAATTTAATGTGAATATTCCTCTACGGCCTGATCCCATTCCGGAAAAGAAGAAATTCAAAACAATCTTTTAAACATGGTCTGAAAAGAAGGACTTAAAATGTCTTACCTCTTAAATAGTGGAATGAAAAAAAAGAAAGAACGACGTTCAAAAGTCAGCTTTGTTTATAGATGTTCGCACCTATCTCCATCTAGTGAAGGATACACTAACTGAGAACTTAATAATTTTTTTGTTGATTTTTTCATACAGATTTTTTTGTAGTTTTTACTTTGTTTTTCAGTATTTTAAATTTTTTGATTATTTTTATGCATTTTATAATTTTTATTTTCATTTTTTATTTTTTATTTTTATAAATTCAGAGATATTTGTAGGGGAGCCTTTGCAAAAATGTCAGAAGGTGTGGTAAGAGTATTTAAGCTACTTCCAGTGCAATGGAGAAATTGAGAAGTAAAAAAATTAATTAAATAAAATCTGAAAGATGAAAAAATACTTCAATTCTTAATTTTAAAGAAATGTACAGGTAGCCATTTAACTCTAAATTAATATTAATTTAAAGTTAAACAGCCACCCTGTACATTTTTATTCCTCCTCGTAGTTTGGTATTATTTTTGTATTTTTAACTCTTTCACAATTAAATCTTCCCTTATTTCGTATTTATATCTTTGTACTTCGCAATTTTTCCTGGATAGTGCAGCACTTGCGCACACCAAATAAATTGCTCCTATTATTGTTGTTTTGTCTTTTTTAGACATTCAATTTCTATCTATAACATATTTAACGGATATAATTCAAAGTTATTACGCACTGTCAGTTTATTCCACAAACTAAATGAATAAAGAATATATAATTTATCTTCAACTTATTCTGCATACTTGATAAATGAAGAGTATTCTACATATTTAACTTATTTTACATTACCTACTAATTAAAGAACATTCTGTATCTTGAACTCATTCCCCAAATTGAATGAATAAAAATATTCTTTATTTTCAACTTATTCTGCTACTTTATGAATAAAGAATATTTTGCATCTTCATTCAAAATATTATCCTACTTATTATTACTTACGTCCCAAGTTATTTGTTTTTATAATTCTCTAAGCATTGGCACACAAATCATGATGCAATAAAGAATATTAATTTGTTTCGTCCAGACTAATAAAAATTTAAAATATGACTTTTTAAAATTCAGTTTTCTTTAAAGAACGCAAACGATACCACAATCTAATGACCTTAAGCTCAAGACCTCATTCTCCTAGGAAACAAACATCCGATCCAATGCTCTCCGAAACGTCTTTGTTATTTCTCTCTGTTTTATTGGATTATTTGAGGGCGGATCTGTGCTGGGAAGGAAACAATAACATCACATCCATCGATTCTATCTGATCGTTAGCCTCCTAAGAGATGAAGTGGGAAGACTGCCTCCTGTTCTATCGGAAGCCCATCGAACATCTCATCTGGGAACGTCCCTACCTTTCCCAAAGTAGTAACTCTCAGAAAAACAAAGGGAAAAAAATCGGTTACGTGGTGTTTTCCCCTCAACTTTCTGGTATACTTACATGTAAAGATGCCACTTATAACCTGTGGTCAAAATTCATCAAATCCAAATATTTCAATCAAATTAATTGTACCAACCGGAAAAAATTTCCCTGTGGGTAAAATGCGTTCAAGCAAAATAATCATTCGAGCCAAAATGTTAACTTCAGACTTTGTTTTCACAACTTTATTCCCGAGACCTACCGTACAGATATCATTTGAAATTGTGTAGAACAACACTTATAGCATAGAGATGTTTTTTCGCTCAACGATTTCGAACAGACAGAAGACAGAAAAGTACATAACAGCCATTTTTAGTCAACCCTGTTTTTCTCGAGAAAGCTGAATTTTTTATACAATAATTCAGAATTCTTAATGATTAATTCTGACTGTCTGAACTGAACATTTACCGGATATTCCCTCCTTTATAACACGCATCTTAGTGCAATTGTTAAAATTTCTCTAAAATTAAAAATGAAAAAAAAAAACACTAAAAATATTTTTCAAAATTAGATTTTTTTTTAAAAATTTACTGCTGATGTAATCAAGACATCTTAACTTCCTAAACCGTTTTATAGGTATATTAAATATATACACCTATACCTATTTTTTATTTAAACTTTTTCATTCAGTTCAATAGTTTTTTATTTAAACTGATGTTTATACTTTCCTTCCCTCTGCTACTCTTATCTGGTCCGATATTCAGGTTCATGATTAGTGGCAAGTTTTGGATGGCCAACCCAACAACTTAAAATATTTAAAAATGCTGCTATCTATGTCATCAGTGGTCGCCTGCCCCCGCCACCCTTAGTTTTTGAGAGGAATCGAAAAAATACTTCTACACTGTACAATTTCTATTGGGAAACACATTCAGACAGTCCAGCAGCCCCAATCACTGGACCGATTTTGACAATTTTTATCTCGTAACCTTAAATCTTATGATTTTTAGATATGTTAACAATGGTAGCCCGCCACCTTCCATTTTTAAGATAAACCGAAAAACGAGCCTTTTTTTATCGCAGAATTTCAATTTTAACTATGCATTTAATTTATAAGTGCAGATGGTAACTCAAGATATTCAATTTCAACAAAATTCAATATTGCTGTTCTAAGATTCAAGTTTAAAAAATATTTATTTGCGGAAACCCCTCACCATTTTGTTTCTCTTAGAAAATAATAGAAATTCTGATGTTCGCAATGCCTACAACTTTCTAAATCTTAATGGTATTCAATTTGAGTTTTTATGTAAGCTGCCTTAGATACCTGGCTTCGTTGTTAGGAAAGAAAATTTTCATTGTGTTTCGCGCATGAGCAGTTAAAAAGTATTTCCTACAAATACCCATATGTCCTCAAATATTCAAGGTATTTATTTCAAATGTTAATACCATGTTTATCTGATGCATTGACGAGTATTCTGTAATGTTCGTTAAATTTGGCAGAAAAATCTTCAGGTTATAAGTAAAAAACATTCGAAAAATTTTGAATCTTTTAAAGAAACCTTTATATCTTCCCGAATATTTATATATTTTTACGAAAATGCATATAAGCAATGTGCACACGAAGCAAAATGATTGAAGAAAGTTTCAAAACATTATCAGCTTCCTATGAAACGGGGTGATCCCAAATCATTCTCGTCTTCATCAATTTGAGGACAGTCCTTTAAATGTCTTCGTGAAAAAATCTTCACTGTAAAATGTGAGTTCCCACGATTTTCTATAAATGATTGCGAACTATTGTGTTCAAATTAACTCCAACAAATCTTGAAATACTTTTGACCAATAGTTTATACACAGCAGATATATTTGCTCCAAAATTCGATACATATCTACAATACTACTAATAAAATCATATGCCAAATTTCTTTTTATCTATCTTATTTCGTTTTTGAGTTATCGGGTTCACAAGCATCGGAACTGACAGGCAAACCACAAGATTTCCCATAGACGAATTTTGTTTAATATTTTGATGGGCAACTACATTGATCGCATACCAAGTTTTATCCTTTTAGTTATTTTTGTTGTGTCTTTGAATTATCGTGATTACAGTCAGACAGACAGACTGACAAAACTCAGAAAAAAGTTTTCCGGTGCTCTTGAATTTGGTAAAGATTGCATGTGTTTTATCCGTTTAGTTATTCTAGATTGTTGCGTATTTGAGTTATCTTGTTCGCAGTCAGACAGACATAACTAAAAAACGGTGTCTTTTCCGGAAACGCAAATTTAGTAAAAATCGAATACTAAGTTTTATACGTTTAGTTATTTTAGTTTGTTGCTCCTTTGAGTTGATTATAGCCAGACAGACAGACATAAATAAAAATGGTTTTTTTTTGTATTCATGAATACGCAAGTCTCGAGGTCAAACTTTTTGACGGTTTCTGTATTTTCTCTGTATATGCTTCACATACGAGAGAGTAAAATGGTTGCAAAATTTATTACAGCAAAGAAATAACGCCAAATTATTTTGTCTCTCTACATTT
>BGPR01022801.1:0-24938 GCA_013235015.1 Araneus ventricosus | reverse complement strand
ACAAAATCGTCTTGTGGGTGTACGTGAATGCAGTCCAATAAGCAGGACTAAAAAATAAAGCTCTTTATTTTACAAATATTCTAAAATAAAAAACGCAGGACAAGTATTCAAACAGCACTTGTAAAAATTCACAATAGAGATTACATTAAATCTCAACGTAGCGCTCAAAGACTTCTTGTTAGCTCACCAGCTTGCTTGCTGATCAAAATCCAACAACTCTTCTTGGCCTGAGAGCTTGCCTTTATACTTTTCAACAGGAAGTGACTTCATTACGTATGAAGTGACGTAATCTCTAGAAAGTTCATGAAACCAGTAGAAATAGGTTGAAAGTTCGAGGTCCTTCTAGAAAATACCCTTTGTCGCCAAATTTATCACCAAGTCGCCAAGTTTTTCGCCAAGATTAGCATCTCAGGGAAACGACTTTATAGCTTTGTAACAGTATACTTAAAATTACTTAATGGCGGTTAATAATCAGTTCTCATACAAGAAGAATATGCATCAAAATTCTGTTCCAAAACTATGTGTATAAGAATTTTTCGCTTTAGCTGACCAAAAACCATTTAAATTTCTAAAAAAGTATATAAATATTTCTCACATTTATAAACATACAGATAGAAGAAGCATATAAAAATAATTTTATGGTTTAGCTTATGTCAAATAATTCTAAAATTTAAAAGAAGTTAAGCATAGATAAAAACCATCGTAGATAAAATAAAAGTGTCAAGAAAGATAAAAATCAGTGAAGAAAGAAGTATACTTACCACCCAGACTTAACTCCGCTGTGCCTTGGGCCATCCCGAAATCATTCGTAACAAAGCATTGATACATGCCTTTGTCTTCTCGAACGATGGGCGCCACTTGAAGAAGATCTCTAGACAGATACCTTATTCTACTGTTAGCAACAACTGGATTCAAATTCTTGACCCATGTCACCGAGTGTACTGGATGGCCTTTGATGGAACAATTGAATATCACAGATTCCCCTTCTTCGGCCTTTACTTGTTTTGGACTGATATTTGCTCTCAGAGGAGCTGCAAGAAATGAAATTTTATATTAATGTATGTTTAACTCCTTGGATATTAAATTATTCAATTTCCTAATAAAATGAAATATATCATTTTGAACATTTATTGTTATTTCCATCCATATAAGAACGGGAAGGACAACTGAGATATTTTGCGATTCCGAGGCATTTTTATCTTTTAAATTAAATATTACTTCGAACGCATTGCATACTTGAAGCAACATGAGTTTTATAATTGGATGCACGAATCAGACAAGTTATCGAGTGCAAAAGAAATGCTTGCTATCAATATCTGTCATGTCTCATAAATAATGCCTGTAAAATTTTATTTTAGTCTCGGTGTCCTGTTGTTTTACAATTTTTTGATTGGCGCAAGAGGGTTGTAGAATGTATAGCATTGCATGAAAAGAAGACGATAAATAAAAAGATAGAGCCCACACAAAAGGTCTCTATATAAATAGCAAAGCCAGTGTCTGTTACATTTCCATAGAATAAATCATACATAGCTTATTTTAATTTTGCACATATGTGTTTGGTTTCCTTCTTTTGAGAGTTTACCCAGCTTTGGTATAAAATTTTTGGAAGCTCAAAATTTTGTTGCAATTTAAAATTATATATAAAATTATTATAATTTAAAATTTAAGAAATAGAGTAATTTTTGTGTTACTCATTCATAGATGGCAACATGACCTATACGAGGGAAAATATGTTACTTAATTTAAACTAATTTTAGTTGAATGATTCATAAACTTATTATCTTATAATATTCTAACTTAGATTTCAAATTAATATGGTATCTAATTAATTGACATACTTTTATGTTGATGATCTAAAATTAATCATATTAATTTTAGATAAATCACCGAATAGCACAGAAGCTGTAATAATTAGTTTGATTTATTGAATAGCTTTTTTTTCAGTTTAGCAGATGCCTGTCGAAGCGGCGAAATCTCAGAATTCAGCTGTTAATACATTAATAATAACGGAATCCCTCAAACCTGGAAAACATCCAGCTCCTCAAATCAGAAGGCTGCAATCATAATTCCTTCACCTAAATTAAAACCTGCCTTGTTCGCAACAAAAGTGAACATGGTAGCGCTTAAAATCCAGACGTCATCATTTCCCATAACAATAATTTCAGCCTACTCTTCACCAGCACAAAACGTTCATACAACTTTCCAGGAAATTCAGGAGATCATCTCCAGCTTACCAGAGGAAAAGATCATATCTGGCGCTGATCTCAATGGACATAATACCCTCTGGGGCTATAGATCAAATGACAATCGAGGCAAAGACATCTTGGACTTTATCCTGGCTAATAACTTAAACATCATCAATAAACCAGATGCTCTACCAACCTTCCAGAGAAATAACAGTGTTGGCTGGCCAGACCTGACCTTATGCTCCCAATCACTTATAGATTCTTCCATTAATTGGGAGGTCCTAGAAGAAATCTCCTTAAGCGACCACAGATATATAGAAACAACAATTGCATCAACAGTAGCTAATCAATTTTACAAAAGATACAAGACACGCCATGGGAATCACCTTAGATTTCTCAATATCCTTGGAAAAGAAATTTATCATCTAGAAAGAAAAATAAAAGCAGCCAGAAATTTAGGAGAACTTAATAACTCCACAATAGAACTGCAAACATTAATCATAAATGCATGCAACAAAAGTTTCAAAATCAAAAAGCAACTACTCATAACGAAACCAAACTGGTGGACAGAGCAGCTAGAAATTCATAAAAAGAAAGTTAGAGCACTAAGAAGGAGAGTACAATGGGCGCCGGAAATTGAAAGGCAAGCAAGATACAAAGTCTTTAAGAAAAAGAAAGCGAAGTACAAAAGACATATTAAGCAAGCAAGGAATATGGGTTGGAGAAAATTCTGCAGCGCAGCCTCCCATCCGTATGGGAAGCAGTACAAGGCGGCGTTTCGAAAATCAGTTTTCCCATCTCAAATCCCGTACTTGATAAACGGAGACCCAAAGGGAAGTCTGCAAGAGGCAGCACAAAACATCCTGGACCAGATTTTCCTTTTCTCTGCCATTCCCACAAATTACAATCTAACCACCTCAACACAGCCACCTGATCCTCCAATCTCCCCCAAGAAATCTCGGCGGTAATAGAACATCTTCCGTCAGGCAAAGCCTCGGGTATAGATGGAATCGACAACCTCCTAATTAAAATCATTCATAAGCACTTCAATAATATCTTTCCAATCCTCTTCAACAAGTGCCTGCATCTAAGCTGCTTCCCGGATTCCTTGAAAATAGGAAATATTATCTTATTCCAGAAAGGAGGAAAAGACCAGCGGCTGGCCTCCTCTTATCGTCCTATTACACTCTTACCGACAATAGGAAAGGTGCTGGAGAAATTTATGACTCAGAGGCTGACTTATCATCTGGAGTCCACCAACAGCCTCAACGACCGACAGCATGGCTTCAGAGAAGGCAAGCCTGTGGATACAGCCATCAACGAGCTACTAAGAAAAATTAAAACAGCAAGAAGAGATGACAAGCATGTCTTAGTGCTCTCTATTGACATCAAGGTAGCCTTTGACAACTTAAGTATCGAGCCATACTTAAGAGTTTGGACGCCAGCGCTTGCCCAAGTAACATAAATAGACTCTTTCACAGCCTTCTTCAAAATAGGAAATTGACACTACTGACCCACAAGGTAGGGCCACAAAGGATCAAAAGCAAGGCTGCCCTCAAGGTTCGTGCAGTGGCACGGCCCTGTGGAACCTCGTAGCCAACAAAATACTCAATCAAGTCTGGCCAGATAACGTTCATATACAAGCCTTCGCAGATGATTTTGTGCTGGTCATTAAAGCGGATGCAAATAAAAGCCTTGTAGAAGACACGCAAAGTGCAATAACCCAATTCAGCTCCTGGTGCTCAGCAAATGAACTTGCCATTTCAACAGAAAAAACAAATTATATCTTATTCAGCAAAATGGTAAGAAGTCCCAAGATCACATGGAACGGGTATAAAATAAATAGAGTTAAATCTTTTAAGTACCTATGGATACATGTTGATGATCGACTCAAGTGGCTGGATCACATTAATAAGCAAGGAGAGAAAGCCATCAAAATGCAGCAAAACCACAAGAGTATCTCAGGTGGCAATTGGGGAATCTCTCAGATACACAGATAGACTCTCTATAAAACGGTTATTGAGAGAATGCTGGCCCACGGATCTTCAGATTGGTGTCTAAATCCAACATTCAAAATGAGGAGGAAACTTTCTTTGATTCAAAGGCCATTCCTACTCCATATATCGGGAGCTTATCGCACCACCCCAACGGCAACGTTACAAACTATACTCGGCATCCCACCCCTACACATGCAATTACAGTTAGAAGCCAGGTTTACTTCAATTTATCACCTAAGAATCCCTCTTCCCCCTTTCATTACAGATACCCAACCGCATGATCTGGAGATGAAGGCAACAGGCTGGTCCACTCATCCTTCAGAACATCTCAAACCGAACCAAATGTCTTTTGAAGACGGAGAAGCATATATAGCCCGAAAAGACATTATAAATATTTTCACAGATGGCTCAAAAACCGAACACGGAGTTGGAGCTGCCTTCTGTGTCTTGACCAATGACATCTGGGCCTACCAGTGGTCTGCTAAACTCAACGACAAAAACACCGTATTTCAAGCTGAACTCACTGCACTTCAGAAGCAGTAATATACGCATCTCATCTGCCAAACCACAATACCTCTAAAATACACGTAGACAATAGAGCAAGTATCATGACATCTTCCAATTCAAAGAGCATAAACGAAACAGCAAGACAAATTTTCAAAATCCTCCTTTCAAATCCAAGAATAAAAGTCTCTTGGGTTAAAGCGCATGCAGGCAATATAGGCAATGAGAGAGCAGACCAACTGGCAAAAGACGCAACACAACATGGGCAACCCTATTCACATACTAAGATTCCTAAACCGCACATAAAATGCCTCCTCCGGAAGAGGATGCTTGAGGAGTAGCTAACCTCATGGAAGAATGGCCATACAGGCAGGAAAATCTATAACATCATGCCTCAGTTAGTCTCCGTCCCACTAACTGGATTAGAGAGGATGTTATCTTCTTCTCTCAACATGGTCCTTTCCCTGCCTACCTCAAAAGGTTTCACCTGTCTGAAAGCGATTATTGCAGTTGTGGTGGAATTGGTACGGCACTTCACTATGTCACGGAGTGTATTTATAAAGTGTCTTGGCATATGAGGAAGCCAGCGCCAAACTTCGAACAAGAATGGCTGAAAAGGGTCGCCAATAACCTCGTCTCCAGGAAGAGAATTCGTGGGATTATCAAATTGATTATCGAAAACACAGAGATCTTTTCCGGCCTCCCTAGCCTTCAACTTCCCAGCGAGCTGAACTAAGTAGCTCAATCACCGGACATTCCCCCTTCAGATAAAAGAAAGGTATTTCAACATCTAAAGAAAAGAAGACTATTACGAACTAATAGTGTAAAAGTGAAAATGCCTGTGCTTGTACATAGTATATATATTTCCTTCTTTTTGTTTATTTTGTTTTTTTTTCTTAAATAAAATACCCGTGTCTTGCCCATCAAACCGTTCAGTGACCGGTCTGGTCACGGGTACGGAGATAAGGGACGGCGTTCTGTTCTGTTAATAAACGACAATAACCAAGAGGTCGAAGCCCTCTTTGTTTTTTATATACAGGGTGCCCACTAAAGTCCCTTACTACCCTTTTAACTACCGAATGACTGCAGATATCTTCATAAGAGCGGTGTCTAAGTGTGGTAAAGTGACTATGCGCTACTGGATGAAACCATTTACAACGCCACCTGGTGGAAAACGGTAGAGTTAGCATTATTATCTCTAAAATGGTACAAGTTAGAGGAAAAAAGTGAATTACAAAGTTGTAGAGCATCATCTATTTGGTGCAAAAAGGCACCTTATGGTTATGAATGCTAAAAACAGAACACTTAAAATTCACATTTCTTTGTTTGCGGCTTCTGAAACTGTGACGTCACGAAACTATGCTACACCGCGTGCAACGTGAAGTTCAAGCAAGGGTCCAGATGTGCATTGTAGCTGACGGAGAGAAGTTTGAACTTCGAAAATAAATGTATCTTGTGATAACTAGCTGTTTTTTTTCTTTCTAAGAATGTTTTGTCACGTGTCAGTGTAGGAAATCGCGAAAAAACAAATACGTGTTTTAAGCGTTCTGTTCTAATCATTTACGTCCGCAAGGTGCCTTTTTGTGCTAAATCGATAGTGCTCTAGAACTTTGTAATTCACTTTTTTCCTCGTACCGTTTTAGAGATAATAACGCCAGATGGCGCTGTAAGTGGTTTCATCCAGTAGCAAATAGTCAGTTACCATACTTAGACACCGTTCGTATGAAGGTATTTGCAGTCATTCGGTAGTTAAAAGTGTGGCAAGGGACTTTATTGGGCACCCTGTATATAGAAAAAGAGAACGCGGAGTATGGGCTTCTTCCCTTTTTCTCAGATAAAAGTTGATACGGAAAGGCTAAATGCAAATGTGTATTTACAAGAAAATGTAGTCCCAGATATCGAAAGTAAAATGAAAAAGTTCGAAGAAACCAACTGTCCATCACAGAGCTTCGCTAAGTCATTATTCATGTCTGGAGTCATTCGTCAAACTGACTGGAATGTATTCGCTACTTTTTGTATTTAGTAAACCTAGTTTTAGACCATAAACCTAGAAGTTTTCTAGGATTCTTCAAATGTCATCATATTTCCTGCTACAGAACGGATCCTCGAATTTTTTAGAAGTAGAATTTTGACTCATATTTGAGGAGAAGGCGTCAAGTTTTTTGTAATATGTTCTCAAAGTGAATCTGGGAAGAGGTGAGAGACACTCTATCTAGTGTTAAATAGTGATCGCTGATAATAAAGTTTACATTATTTCATTTTAAGGCTTAAATTCCTGGTCATGAAACTCTAGGGGCAAAAGTACTTTTTTGCTGTCAATTAAAGTCATGTTGATAATTAAAAATACAATAGTACTTAAAATAAATGTTTACAAATTGCAGTAAAATTTTTAACAATGTTTTACGTTTTTATGATTTATTTGTTCTGTGACATCAAAACGTATAGGCAAAACTATGAACATTTGCGTTGGTAGTATTTCCTGTAAGGGTATTGCTTAAAGGAGCAATCTAAGGATCTTAACAGGGTTTCCACCTTCGTAAGGGTTTAGATAATGGTAGATAGATTATTAAAATGAGTATAAAACATGAATTTGTAAGTTTTCCCGGCAGGTGTTTATAAGTCAAAATTTCAAATAACATAAACGTTATAAAAGTACTAACCCAAATACAGTTTTATAATAATTACTTATCATCATGGAGGATTGTAACAAATTCAGGCATTCGAAATATATGTTTATATTTCAGTTACGAAATAAATTTCATTTACTAATTACAAACAGATCTTTATGAAAGCAATTGCAGTATAAGCCCAAATTTAATCCTTTTTGTTGCTTTATGGTAATTTAGTTCAATTAAATACCAAGACAGTTCTTTAAATCTCGGGAAACTAGAGTTGTGCAAAAACAATGCGGTATTGTTTGAATCTTTGATTTGTGTATGAAATTAATGTATATTCCTATCTAGTTCTGAAAATTTTCATGTTTAGTATTCTGCCGCATGCTTCGTTATTAAAATGTGTTCGCAGAACAATAAACCGAAATAAATACGATAATTTACCCTGTCACAAAAAGACTGCCTGTGGCGCTCTAATTTCCAAGCAATGCTATCTGACTACCCGACTGCCATGTAGGCATGCAATTCAATTCATTATAGAACCATGTCCGGGTGACACATGATTCAAGTATTAATGTAGGATCAGAAGTCGGGGAAATGACACGAGTTCAATTTTACATTACAGGGATATCGACTTGTAAGTAGAAGAATAAATATCACCCTGCAGACTAGTGCAGACATGACATTCATAGTTCTGATCGACAATAAAAAAATAACGACTTTAGGCTGTCTCTGCGAAACGGCTCCTGGGATTGAGGGGCATAGACTTACTTACCTTACTCAACTGTGACTTTCTGTGTTTAAAGTAGCTCTATGTGACTATTAACTCTATAGTCTATAGCGACTATTAGTCTAGTGTGACTATGTAACTCTATGTGAAATTCTTCGTGATTTTCACCAACTGTGCAACTTGACTGTGACTAAACCGTAATTCCAAATTCAAAAATTCTTTTTGCAACCTTCAATGTCTACCTTTCTCTCTTAAATGAAACTAACACCAACTCTCTATGTTATTTGTTTCAGAGCTATAAGCGTTTAACTTTAGCACGAAATCCGACGCAATTCAACAATTCTGGAGTAATGTTTCGCGTGAACGTAAGATCTATGAATGAATTGTCTAATGTACTTGGATAGTCTGCGCGCGCGCATCGGTTGCTGTGACGTCATCAAAATTTTTCATGATTGAAACGAACTTTCAACTTTGATTTTGATCACGATTTCGAACTTCGCAGCTCAACTGTGACTAAATCATTATTTAAAATTCTAAAATTCTTTTTGTAATATTCAATGTCTATCTTTCTCTCTCAAATGAAACTACGACCAACTATCTGTGTTATTTGGTTGCGGAGCTATAGGCGTTTAACGTCGCTGTGACATCATCAAAACTTTCCTTTATTTTTGCCAAATTTGCAGCTCGACTGTGAGTAAACCGTAATTTTAAATTCTAAAATTCTTTCTGAAATGTTTAATGTCTCTCTGTGTCTATTAAATGAAACTAAAACCAACTCTCTATGTTATTTGGTTGCGGAGCTATAAGCGTTTAACTTGAGCGCAAAAAGCGTCATAATTGTTTTCTTTCCCGACACAACGTTAGACCACTAAGGAGAGACGTCTACATCAAAAAATTACGCTGACGACAATTTCCAATAGATGGTGTGGGCCGAGTTGTTGTGCAGTCTTTCTTTTAAAAGCGTACCCGAAGGCAAAAGTAGAACGACCGTGTTAAAAAAAGGCAAATTAAACAAATTGATAACAGTTATGTGTTAGAAAGTTCAGACCATTTCTTTGAAAAGGAGCGAATAAGTAAAAATACCGATAGCAATAGGAAACAATTATTAAAAATTTGCTCCCAAGATAAACTGGGCGGACGTTTCTGAACATTTTTCACATTTCTCATCTTTTTCTTAATTACTTCGTATCTGCTCATTGTTAGCTAATAAGTTGAATCGCTGTCGAGTGAGGTAGCGTTTCTGGGACATATGAGAAAATGGATGTTTTCTTGACAGTGGCGAATTCAGAGGGGGGGGGGGCTATTGAGCTGCAGCCCCCAAGAGCTAAACCAAAATTCTTGATTTTATTTGAAATCACTGCAAACGTTTGTTCTTAATTTTCATTCAAAAAATAATGAAATCGTGACAACATTGCTCTCTGGTTCGACAGGCTCGGAAATTTTCCTACTTTTCTAGTCATTCCACTTGTACTTGCAGCTTTGCGCGGTCGAAAACATTTTTTGGCTATATATAGTTATTTTATTTTATTTTTTATTAAATTTTAGAAAGCATTGTAGTGTTCGTTATGATTCTTATTGTCAAGTGAGGAAAGTCTGTAAAGTTAAAGTGTTTTTGTTTACATAAACCACGAGGTTTGAAATTCGTCACGACGATACAAAATTTAAATGATCTCAGCCCCCCATACCCGAATCCTGGATTCTCCAATGTTTTCTTGGACAGCCTATGTATACTGGTGTTCAATTTAACCATTAGCCAATACAGAATTCCTAAACAATTAGAGACAGGGCACACGCTTCCGACTGGAAAATTTTTTAGATGGAGTAAAAAAATATTTTTTATTATGTTTCACAGTCAATAAATGTTTTTCTAAAAAATTTCGAAGTCTAAATTCGTATACTGTCCCCCGGTCCTATTTGTTATATTTAGTGCAATAATCTTGACACTCTAAACAAAAATTTCCACTCTTTTACGAATAAAACTGGCCGAGATACTAGACTTTGAATTTTTTTATTTTAAGCAATTCCCTCACCTGTATTTCACATCCTCCAGAAAACTCTTAAGAAGTAAACAAATTAAATAAAGTAGTAATGAGCTATGAGAATTTAAAAAGATTAAAGTTTACAAAAAAGAAACAACGAGTAGAACAAATTTGATAGATCATATTTTCATGGCATGCCAACCAACAACGCTGCAGAATGAACTAGAAGAATTTGTACTGAGGGTGCATTTCTATATTTTAACTAAGGAAACCTCTTGTAATATTACGGTGAACTTATTTTTAATTCAACAATTTCAGATTGATGATTTTATCCATAATTTTAATAACATTTCATTTTTCAATGAAGTGGGGTTTTTCTTTCATCCTGTTGTTTAACCGCTCAAACTGAGTTATTTTTTGATTACTTATTGTGTATAAGCTATTTATCTGTTTTACGCTTTCTGTTGAATTTTGAAAGAAATAAAAAATTACAATTACATTTTTTAATTTCGTCCAAACATTTTACATTTTCAAAAGCTTATAAATGTTCTCGGCCATGTATTTGGATATGAACAAAATTTTACAACAAAAAACGTGCTTTAGCTTTAAGCACTACGGAAGTTTCAGTCACAAAAGAGTAGAACTTTCTTACTTGAAATGTTAGTGTATCAAGATTGTTTTACTAAATATAACTAACAAGTCCGGGGAACAGAATAAAAATTTCGTTTCAAAAGTTTTTGTACTGCATTTACTGACTCAAACAGCGTAAAAATTACTCTCTACATAATTTAAAACATTTTTGCAGTTGGAAGTTGATATCTATTTCAAACGGTTTAGGAATTAACTATTGTTTAACGATTAGAATAGACACTCTGTGCATGACAAACAACAATAAATTTTTTATTGTTTCAGGAATTAAAGACGTTCTTCAAAAACAAATAATGAGATTGTCTTAATATTTTTTAAATAATTTTTGAAGAAATTAAATTTTTTTATCCAGCGTGATACTTAATTCTCATTACGGAAATTACTCATTATTGAAATCATTTGTAGTTGTAAAACTTTTAAAATTTAACTTTCAATTTCCTGGTTTCACAACATGACTTTTGAATGGATTAGAATTTCTTACTCTATTTCAAGAAAAATATTTTGTTTCATCTGCTTTGCATTTAATTTAACAACAAGTAGGTGTTCTCTTTGGCTTCCAAAAACTCTTAATCTCATCATTAAATCTTATAATTATGTTCTTCCACTAATTAATTTGTCTGTTCTGTAAAAATGGGAGATTTGTTTTTATCCATCTTAATGAGCTGTGAATTAGCATTTTCTCCTTTCTGCATTGAATAATTACCTTCGATTAATTTATCTTCGAGCCTTTTCTTTTTAAATATTTTTTAAGAAAATCATTGTTCTTGGCAATGCTAATAAAACTTTTATAGAACAATTTATTTTCTTTATAAGAATATACCTTAAGAAAATGGTTATAACTCGAAAATGGTTCATAAATTAATTCATTATTACAATTATCAGGTACCCATAAAACGGTATAGAATATTACCATACAAAATAATGAATATCATCTTAAATTAATTTAATTTGTGTATGAATTAAATTTGAAGATTTCTGTAATAACTTGTTAGGTCAATAAATGTCGTTGCACGTCAGATTTTATAGCTTATCATGTTAAGGAAATGTAGAAATGCATCTTGATCTTTCGAAAGACATGAGGTTAATTCCATTACCCATATAAAATATGTTATTAGAAAGTGTTCAACAAAAATGGGTAAAATTTTATAACAGGCTAGACGGCACATAAATAAACCTTTTCAATTCAAATTTAATCTTGAAGACGATATTTCATAAACAATGGACGAATTCTACATGTCTGACGAAATACTTATGTACAATGTCTTGGAATCTTTGTGAAGATCATGTACGTGATTTTTGA
This sequence comes from Araneus ventricosus, assembly GCA_013235015.1. Classification (NCBI taxonomy): domain Eukaryota; kingdom Metazoa; phylum Arthropoda; class Arachnida; order Araneae; family Araneidae; genus Araneus; species Araneus ventricosus. The sequence continues at coordinate 12,982 of BGPR01022801.1, read as the reverse complement.
TTATGTAATGAGCGCAAACCATAATCTTGAAGACGATATGTCATAATCAATGGACAAATTCTACATGCCTGATGAAATACTTATGTACAATGTCTTGGAATCTTTGTGAAGATCATGTATGTGATTTTTGATTATGTAATGAGTGCGAACCATATTGGCATTCTCACAAGAGCTTATGATCACAGTTTTATTGTTTATATGGTCGCAGTTTTGCTCTTTTTTGTTTAACCTAATGAAATTATAAACCTTTTTCGCTGGTGGGATCATTCCCAGATAGCAATTTTAGTTTGCAGCAAGCTTGCCACAAATTTGTCATGACGAGAGTGCAAGTTTGCGACAAATTTGTCGTGACAAGAGTGCAAGCTTGCAGCAAGTTAACGAAAGCTCCGAAGTCACCATGAAACGAACTTGCAGCAAGTTTGCCGTGTCAAACTCATTGCAAATTATAGCAAAAACAGAACACGAACACAACCCGGGATAGAAGTCGCGACCTCCCGGTTCTGAAGCGGAGACGCTAACCATTGAGCCAGCTGAACTCTGAGAGTAGAAGATAGATTTCGCTAATACATCGTTCGATTCGATTCGTATACGATTTATTTTTAACTATTTTCTGGATTTCATTAATTTTTTGAGTTGAGAATATGATTTGAAGTCAAAGAGAGAGCGATTTTCGCTAATAACTACGTTTTGCTAGTAGAATAAATTATGAAATTAGAGTTCAAAAGTAATTACTTTAAAATGGGACAAAATGTCTAGTTATTAGTGTTCAACAAACACTGACTGTTTTTTAGATTTAATTTTGTTTATAAACGTTAAAATTTCAACATTAAGAAAAAGGCGATATAGTTTTCTTTAAAGTGAGAGTGATATATTTAGTAAAAAGATGGAAAATGTTTCAAAAATTTTTTTTATAAAAAAGTTATTTTTTTCACAAATTATCATTGATTTATTGAATTAATAAAAAAGAATTACGGTCTAGGAGATGCTATTAAAAATCGGATGTTTTTTAAAACAGAGACAAAGATAATTATCTCTTTATTGTGCTATCTTTGCAGGAAGCTTGTTTTGCAAAATTGCAGCAAGTTTGATTTGAAAGGAGGTGGCGCTATTTGTCACATCGAACTTGCTACAAGTTCGATTCAAGTTTGACGCGTCAAATTTGCCATGACAAGTCAAAATCAAACTTGCTGCAAACTTACGTGCTATCTGGGTTGCATGACACCCTAGGAGTCTTTCAATTATTAGAATTACGTGAGTTGATATTAAAAGCGACAGGATGACGTTAGTATGAAGTTTGCTACAGTAAGACGACGCATTTTTTGAAACCCTTAAGTGGTGCATGTGGATTTCAAAAATGTTCTTATTATAATTAATAAATTTAGTTAAAAAATATATTAATAATAATAATAATATTACTTGTGTGTATTCATTTTTCGTGTTTTCTGTATTTTAACATATGACAACGACATTTCTTGTCCTGTGTTGCTGTAGGATTCATATTCGCTTTGATAATATTGTTCTAGTTTTTAAAATACTATTTCATATTTTTCGTTCAGGGAAGATCCTGTTTTAGACATTTGTTGGTTGAGGTCACTCACGTTTCCGAAAATACATATTTGCTTTATTTATAGTTCAATTATTAATTCATGAAATCATGATAATACTCTCCCCTTTTACTCGGAAATGATCCATCTCATCGAACTTGTTGATTGAACTGCAAAGTTGCATACAATTTGGGACGCGTGCAAAATTGTGTATTGCAAGCAGGCATTTATGTGTTCAGGAGAAAGTGTTCTTTGATTTCTTGGTTATCCTGATTTTATCACGCATTTTAAAGCAAAAGTTTTCAGAATGTTTTGCATTACACTATCTCTTACAGATTTCTCAATCCGTTTTGAAATATTCTGTAATTATATTCTTGCCAGCCTTTAATAAACAGCTCTAAATATGTTTTTGAATTTATATCAAATCAAATTTCGAAAATGAAATTTTGTTAAATTTGTAACTGAGGACTATAATATTAGGACTATAATATTACTAGAAGATTTAGCCCGCCAACAATATCTCAGACCTGATTGTCACAGATTTACAAACGAAAGTTGTAGTTGAAAATCTCACGCACATTGGCAGAGTGTTTAAGAAATAAAAAAACTTGAGAAACAAAATCGATGAATCAATTGACACTAACTTTCGTTTTGTCCGAGTAAAAATAATGCAACAGAATAAAATGCATTACCAAATAAAATTTTTTAAAAAAATGCTAAAAGAAAATATTAGCAATAGAGCATGCACCCTAAATTTAAATATTTAAGTAGAGATGGATTTTTTAAATACGAAAAAGAAAGAACCCATTTAACAAAAACGAAAGCACGAAAAACAGAACTCGTGTATCAATTGATACTAACTTCCCGGTCCTTGAAGCGAGGAATGAATCAACACAATAGAAAAGAAGTAAAACTTCTGAAGTCAGCTATTTTATGCATGAAAAAACCCTGTCGAGTTGTTTGACGCAATTTTAGAGCAACAACAGAAATCTGATTCGTTCCGTTCGATAATGACGCAGACCAAAGAGGCGGAGTTACTTTTAACTCCTCCCAGCGTCACAGAAATTTCCTTATGATTATATTATAGATAGGCTACTGTGTATGTGAATAAAAATACAATTCAAATCGTAATTTTAAATAATAACCTGTTAGCATTATCAATCATATATCAGTTGCAGATTTAATTATGGAAAGTAAAATTGCAAAAAGACAAGAATATTTTTAAAATACTGTTGTAAGCGTCGAACACTTTTCTTGTATTTTAACCAAGAATTTCGAAACAAAGGCTCAAAGTGTTCAGATTTTTTTTAAATATTTTAAATTACAACTTTTAAAATTATATAGAAACTGTTATATCACCCCTTTTCTATTGAAAGAACGTTGGTTTGTTTATCTTTCAACTTTGAACTGTGAAATTTTAGCAGACAGCTTTCATCGTTCATTTGTTTACTTTCCTGAAAAGAAGCAAGCTACTTTTGGAATAATTTAATTATATTTTGATTCAGGTAGAAATTCTGAAATTAGATAGGAAACATCTTATTAGTAGATTATGTTTACAGAAGGAAATTCCTTTACGAAATAATATAATTATGAAAGAGAATTAAAATAGGCTTAGCTCCTTTCGAAGCATTTAAGCTGATAACACATATCACAATGCGGATGAAAATTTAAAATATTTTTTTCAGAATGCTTTGCATTGAAGAAATAATAATTACGCCATGATGTTGATCTAAGTAATTGTATAATATTATCTGTTTATTGCTGTTATTACATCAAGCTAAAATGCATTAGGCAAGTAGCTGTATAAGATTTAATATGAAACATATTGAAATGATTCCATAATTAGATATTTGGGAATGGACATTAGGTTATTAATTACATTCCACCGTTATGTATGATTTATTCATTTACAAAATGATTGCTAATTAGTACAGTAAAGAACAAATCTATTACGAATGATTAGCAGATAACAGCACAAGATATTAGATAATTACAAATATTATTTCATGGCATTTATTGTGGTGAATAATAGATTTCCTTTGGTTATATTCATAAATGGAAATTTCTCGATTCTCATGCAAAGCATTTTATTTTAGATATTATCGTTTACGTAAATTTTATGATGACAGTATCATATTTTCTACAATATTCAAAAATTGCTCTAAAATTACAATTTCGAATTGCTTTATTCTAAAATTCTTATTTCATGAAATATAAAGTATACGGTACACATTTGGCTTTGTTTTCTTGATGATGTTTTAGTATATATCACGATAAAAATTTATTACTGGTAGTTGAAAAAAACATGTTTTAAATCGTTTAAAAAGAGCCGAGAACAGGAAAAAAACTGCTTATACAGAGGGTGAAAAAGCAATTTTCTTTCAGCATCTACAGATATAGTTTGGAAGTTTCACATCAAAACAAATGAATTCATTTTGGCACCACTTTTTTTAAATTTTGTATTTTATTTCCATATTTCATTCACTGAAACTGTTTGTTCAATATATTTCAAGAAATCACTCGTATGTATTGATTTCCATTTGGTTCGAAATTCCCATTTCAATTGTTTATTCTTTACGAAATACATTGTTTATTTTCGTCCCCATTTTCTTAGATGGGGGATAATATTTCTTTTCTTTAAAATATAAGATAAATCATGGTTTTTGATAAAAAGTTAGATAATCTATAATCTAGGATTATTATTTAAACTGTAAAAGTAATAAAACTGATATCGGCTGGAAGATGTTTCATATCATCAGATTTTAAGATCATCATTGCACAAGTTCAGTGGTTATGTAGCTGCATAACATGTTTTGCTCACCATCTGATTTCAAAAAATATCCTTTTTAAACATTTGACAAATGATGATCACCAGAACCATCGAAATTTGTCTCAGAAAGTAGTTTATCTATAGATGGATGCTGCAATATTATCATGAAACTCCCTTTCAGTCGTTTTCGCTATGGTTCCGCGTTGAAAATAACATATGAACACATTTGGTTTCTATGAACAAAAACGTTAGTGTGCAGTGTTTTTCAATAAATTATAAATATGCATTAAATGTCAGATTACATAATTAAGGCCATAAATGCCAACAAAGCCTGTTTCTTAGCGACTAATAGAAAAACACAAATTTTAATCATTTGTTGTAGCCAACAACAAATATTTTTCCAAACGATACCATGTTTGTGTAAAATGAAACTTCTAATTTTCCCAAATAATTTTTCATTTGCTAAGTATTGAACTATGTTTGCATGTTCAGTTTCGGATTATTTCTCCAACTACAGAATTCCGTTTATTTAATTCATGACTTCGTAACATTCAAATATGATCATGAATTAAGGATGAATGCCGAGGGGAAAATTGATAATCCAAAAGAAGCTCATCAAACGCACAATCGAAGTTATCAAAAGGGCGCATTAATCATCTGTGATTGATCGTTTCCTTTGAATGCAAGTTTCTGCGATTCTTTTGTTTTGCCTGTCGTATATCATTGACACAAAAAGAAAGAGGCTATTCGAAGAGTGCTCTTAACAATGTATTCGGTATAATAACACTGTAATGTGTTGGTTGTCATTGTTATAAACGCTTCAAATTCAAGGGGAAACAAGATTGTGTGTGAAAACGTTGTCGTCTTTAGTTGCTAAAAACAATAAATACGAATTATTATGTTGCCATAATGATTCATCTTTTGATATTTATAAATACGTATAAATCTGAAGCGTAACAGATTATACTTTTAAAATATCATCAGGTGGTTATCCGCGATATACATTTATTAGTTAATTTCTTTCAGCATGCTTATTCCTGCTTACACTATTATTTATGGTATACTATCAGAAAACTGAATTGTATCCTACTATTTGAGCGTTGCGTGTAAATAGCAGCTGGTTTCTTTGCAAAAGTATTTGAATTCATTTGTAAGTGGCAGAGTAATTAAAATTTCAGGTGCAAAGAGTGATCCAAATAGTGATTAAAAATAGGATGACATTGGAGAGATAAAAGAAGTCCTTTATAAAAACATGTACAAAAATTTCTTTTAATTTTTATATTACACCCATAATGTAATATAAAAATTAAAAGAGATTTGTGTTGTACATTACATTAGGTAAATGCCATTGATCTTGTAAAGATGAATGGCATTTACCTGAAGAACGTAATAAATGTTTATCTAATGAATTTAATATGAATAATTTAAGCTTCTAAAGCAGAAAATTTTAATAAAAAATGAACATTTGAAAGAGTGACATTTCTATATTTTCTTTTTTCATACATACTATTGATTTTTAAAAGAAAAAACGTGATTATAAAAACTGTAATATTGAAGGAAATGGTTGAGCAAATTATTTACTAATATTAACTATTATTTTACGCACCACTTCACAGATTAAAGGGTAGAGTGTAAAACGCAGTTATGAATGTTAAAGACGGAAATATTTTTCCTATTTGATTGCAATGCAGCATAAATATGTTGTAAACTATTTACAGAAATTTTTGTTTGAGACAAGAAAATTTCATTTAAAGGCGTTTGCTTCAAAAAAAAAACCTTTTTATCCCGTGCAGCAATTATTTTTGTCTTTGAAAGTATCTGCTTTATTGAAATGACAGATATTCATTTCTTTCGATGTCCTTTGCCTACTCAGACAAATATTTTTCTCACGATGTCGTAAAGAAACTTTGGTAAATGAAAGCTGTCGGAAAAGAAATTTTACAAGTGTTAGAGAAATTAGCCTGATCTAATTCTTTTTCTGATGAAAAATCTCTTGATGAGTATATTCCTGACAATGAAAGTGAACCAGCTTCATCGGATGAATACTCATTTCTTACAGAAACTGCACAAAACGATTTCTCCCCTGTATCTGAAAATGAAGAATATTCATTGATGAACCTCGATTCCAGACATACAGAGTACTTCATATATAAGAAATATAAGACAAGTAGGAAGGGGCCAAAACCGAAGTACACTATTCAAGGTAAGAAAAAGCCAAGAACAAATATCGTTCTTCCAAGAACATTCTTCATATTGGCCATATCAAAAGCTTGAAATTCGTCGACAAAGAAGACTTATTCCTCTTGCCCTTGTTCCTGTCCTGCTTCTCCTGCTCATGCCATTGACTGTATTGGCACCTCTGCGAGGCTGCTGTGGAGTGAGGGGGAAAATGGACTTGTGTTAGAGCGACATGTTATCATGGACTTGGTCTAGTAATTGGACCAGGGGGACATGAAACAACAACGCAAACATCGTTTCTGAAAATTACCTAAATGAAGTAGTAAAAGATGCGATAGTGTGAACTGCTGTTCCTTCGGATAATCTTTCTTTAAGAAGATGGCAACAGTAAAATGTGTTGAGAGAAGTGCATGGACCGACGCCATTTGCCATTAGACATGTAAGAGACCATTGCCATTAGACATGCAAGAGACCATTGCCATTAGACTCGTAACTCTTGGGAATTTTGTGTACCGTACTTCGGAACACTGTGTAGATGATCTTGACATGATGGCAAGAAAGTATTCAAATAAATCTGCTTCCCGACGATGGTCGATACAAGTTTTTGTTTCAATATTCTCGATTTACCTGCTATCAATGTTTGTGTAATTTACAAGGAAACTACTGATTCATTAAGCAACGGACTATATTTTGAATTTAGCAGACTAACTGCACGAAAATATGCTTCCTCTAAGGCATCAATCGATGCTGCAATAAAAATATGAACATTTTTTTCTAAATGTAAAAATAACAGTTTGTGGCTCTTGCGGCAAAGTCATGAAACTGAGTGTTTGTAGAAACTGTAAGAAGTAACAATGTTCATAAATCATTTCGCGATATTTATGCTTCTAAATACATATATTTTTATGGTAATTATCATACAATATAAAGATTTAAAATATTTTGTGAAATAAAATGAATTTCCTTTCATATAATGTGCATATTTTGTATCTATCGTAATTTAGTAATAATTAATAATATATATATATTGTATTTTCTTGAACATAAAAAATATTGCTAAATAAAGGCTGAGACGAGATAAAAATTGTGAAGAAAATGTAAAATTAAATAACTAAATATATTAAAAATCTTTTAGCGTATGACTACGTTCCTTCCATTGGGGTCTCAGGAAGGAATTTAATTCACACGCCAAAAGCCCTACCGAAAACGTATGGGAGATTCTCTATATCTCGGTAACTACATATATTAAAATCAGAACTAATGTCTTATTTTAGAGATAAAGGGTAACAACAGAATTTACAAAAAATATAATGAAAATCAGAATATTGTAGTTCAGCGACTACCGAGTCGTAAAGTTGGGCAAAATTACGCATGAATTGGTGACGCGATCCTCTATACCTCGGTAACTGCATATGTTAAAAACATAACTAAGGTCTTATTTTAGAGATAAAGAGTAGCAACGGAATTGACAAAAAAAAATTTGAAAATCGGAAAAGAGTCACGCGAGTAAAGTAGTCCTACGATTTTAACATCAGCGGCTGTTTGAAAAAGACAGCCTCCCGTAATTTTTTTATCTAGTTTTTCTAGTGTGAAATAATTTTTCTTATCAAGTGTGTTGAATAGAAAAAGAATACCTTATGCTGCAGATTTGAATTATAAAATTCATATAAATTTTGCTCTCAAAATGAACACTTAGAACTTTTGGAGTTGCGATTAGCATTTTTAACGTGATGTGGAAAAAGCAGAACAACAGAAGTATAAATATGGCAAAAAGCAGGACCAACGAGACGAAATGTTTATGATAAAACGAGATGGAATTTGATGTAGATATTTTTTCTGTTTACAGTTCATGTTTGTTCTAGTGTTCCTTAAACATCGATAGTTTTCCCAAACTATCGACTGAACTATCGATAGTTTTAAAACTATAGACACTATCGATAGCTTTCTTTCCGGCGATACTATAGATAGGTGTTCTTCCAGTCTATAGTTTTGAAAGTATTGATAGTTCCAGTCGATAGTCTTAAAACAATCGACTGAAATTGCGCTTATCGATAGTATTGCCCAGCAGAAAACTATCGATACTAACGATTGTTTCAGTCGATAGTTCCGTAAACCCGATACTATCGACTTGACTTCGATAGTATCTATAGCCTATCGATATTTAGAGAATACTAGTTTGTTTATGTTAGGCTTAAACTTAAATAAATTTTATGTCAATTTTTTGGTAGTAAAATTACTTAGTTTTTTTTCCTTCTTTCTTCCGCGATGCTTAATTTTTTCAAGAGTTTTAAAAACACCTTATTCTTTCAAAACGTTTGAAAATGCTTTTGTAATCTAAAGTAACAATTTATTTTTTCGTAACTCCAATGCTAAAGGGCTTATTTATTGTTTATAAAGGTAGTTCTTGAAAAACATGTTTTCAACATTCACATTGACGTCAAAGAATAGTTCCAAGCATCATAAGCAATCTGAATCTATGCCACCAAGAGAAGCAAATATTCACATAGCTTATCGTGAAAAGAATTCCTCCATCTTAGAAATAACGAGTCACTTCTTCAAAACAAGTCAAAGCACAAGGTATGAGATGTCTCCAGAGGCGGGTTCAATTCGAAGACTAGAGTGATACGACCCTTTTTTATTCAAAATATTTTATTCTAAGCTTTGCCTTTTACCCTAAGAGGAATTTCGAAACAAGACGCTTCTTCTTGAAATTGACTTCACGAATACGGTTTCTCTAGAACATTCAATTTTATGTTTTTGGCTTTAGGTAAGCAGTCTTAGTGTTTTTCACACGAAAAATTTCCTAAAAGAGAGGTATTTTTGAAAGAAAAGGTGTCTGCGACAACGGATATCGAAAAATTACATGCAGAAATATTAGTTTACGAAGCTGATTTTACTTTACAAAGCAACCTAATAACTTTATAAAGTCTGCAACGCATGTTTTCGCTATTACTAAATTTATAAGGTCTATTACGTATGATTTTGCTGCTTCAGTTGTCGCGAGTTAATGATTTTTCTGCATGTTTTTCCAACATCTGATACAGTTAATCAAATAACATGTTGTCAAAGTTGATTTGCAAACTTAATTCTTTGTAAAAATCCTTTATTATCCAAATTTATTTTCTAAAAAAGTGATAATGTAACAGCAGATTGGTAATAGTGTTTCTTTAAAAAAATGCTGATTACTTATTTTAGTAGAAAGTTAGGGTGGGATTGTGATAGCGTGAGGACATTTTTTTCTCTATTCTGGGCATGTGGTAAGTTTATTTTTATGATGGCTGTTATTATTATAAAATATATTATATGTAATATATTATTATATAGCTAATATTTTTAAATAAATCTAATTAGCGTTTTTATGTTTGTGTTTGGTTTTCCTTTTTCTTTTAAAATAATGCTTTTTGATGTACTGTTCTCCTTGTCTTTTGTTGGGAAATTTCGGGCTAAGAGAAGCTATATTTGGCGTAATGCAAGATTCTTACAGAAAAATTTCCCAATTATTTTGAATCCATTTCGAATAAAATCCTTAGACCTTGATAAAATGGACTAGAATGGATTCCTTGTCTGTTTAATTCTATTCTCTCCGAGTTATCTCTATCTTAGTTTCCTGGCTTTCTTCGAATGATATCATATTCCATTGTTCTTTGTTTTTTGTTTGCAGCTGCAATGGACCTTATGCACAGTTTGGGTTCGAGAGTATAGAAAAACAGCTGTGGCGGGATAAAAAAAAGTGAACGTCTATTCTTTACTATGTATAATCGGCATGTAAGTTGAGACTGAAATATCAATACCGTTCGTTCGGAGTATCGTTTTACTATAACTAGATACTACTTTCATGACTATAACTGCCTTCATTCTGAAGTTAAAGGGTGGGTTGCCTTTATTTAAGTGGGCACCCTACATATAAGAATTAGAAAAAGAAAGTTTCGTAGCTCCTTTAAGTTATTAATAATTTTACGAGGGAAACATGAACAAATTTCGTAATATACTTTATAAATAGCTGAGTTGTTGCGCTTTATCTTTTATTCTTCAAGAATAAAGACATGAGGATTTTAGATATTTCTTGTTACTTTATTTAAAGTGTTTTCAAACTATCCCTTTACAATTTCAATACTATGAAATTTATTTTGAAATAACTGCATTAAATAGTGCTGAAATAATCCGTGAAATATCAATAAGCCATTTGAGAGACTTAACTTATAGTTAAGAAGGATTAATCTATAAGTCTCTACTTAATGCTTTCTTGTAGCTACATATGCTATGCCATGGCAACATATTCAAAACATTGAATCTTTCAGGAGTAACGAGAACCAAAAATCTGAAACATGATATTTAAGATTTACGCCAGTAATAGTATACAGAATTAAGTGCCAAAGTCATTCTTAAAGGAGTGGTACTTGTGCGACTTTTTTTTCATCATTTTAACCGCTTAACTTACTATCCCGAGAATACTCGTACATCGAATTATCGAAATGTTAGTCTTACAAACTAAAATTTAATCATTAATTAGCTTTATAATTTGACACAAAAAATATGTAGGATCCATAAACATCTTAATTATCCTATGCCTTCTTAGATGAATGAAAACGACAGCCCCTTTCCAAAACAGGAGGGGTCATCTTATTAGATAGCAAAGAAAATTAGTAAGTTAAGTGGTTAAGTAATAAAATCATTGTTTAAACAATGGTTTCGCGTTAAAATCTGACGAATACATTTCAAATTTAAGTAATCAACAAAAATTTAAATGACCCACGGAAGTACTACTAGCCACTATTTCACTGAATTTCTAAATAAGGTACTGAAGTATTAGAATATGTCAATTATTTATTATAAGAATTAATATGTTTTATTTACATTTCTAATAGAAAAAGTTCTATAGAGTTCCTATTTGCTGAAATCTAGGATATCATACATGGAAAAATTCTGTTGCAAAGGATCTAATTGGTAAAGTTCACAAAACTTCCATTTTTTCGGTATGAATGACTTGGTTTGTGGTTTATTAGGATACCATATTTTGACTAGACTGCTTCAGATTTATTGTAAAATTTTTTTGAATGAAATAAAGGTGATTAAATACGTTTAGAAACAGTGAAAATTTTAATGATTTGTGAGCCTCATCAAGTTATAATGGTTGAACTACTAAGTATTCTAAAATCATTGTATGAATTGGAAAGGTATATTTAAACTACAGAATAAAATTTTATGGAACTTTAAAAGTAAGAAAAATTGAGCATTTGGAATGTGCAACTTAACACAAAGATTGTTAATTAAGTTGTAGAAAGTAGCTTAAACTTTTAGACCAATAAATTAATTGCCATTCTGAAAGAGTGGGGTAAAAAGATAGGGCTCAATTGCAGGGGTGGACATGTAAATTCCTGATCTGCAACAGCTGTCGATGCCTGCATCTAATGCGTTCGATAGGCAACATGCGAAAAACAATGTCAGAATACTTCGCAATGAATTGAAAGAGGATTTTATCAAAATATTACATTCGTACATGAAAGAAGAATTCAATGAAGTAAGGAAAGTAAAACTGAACAATGGCAAAGATTTCACCACTTTTATGTCGAGCAGAACGAAGATATTTAATACGATATTGAATATTTCATGTAACATCATAGATAATTTCATAAGGTATATTGTGCCAATTGCGTAACTGGGAGTGTGTCTTAAGATCCTCTCTAAGTTATGAAATATGAAATAGGTAACGCAATTATTCAAATACGGAACTTAATGCTTCTTTTCTGATTGTTTCATTATTAATTTAATACCTTTGGTTTTATACTTTGCTTGATGCTGCTGATCCCACCGATAGAATGACCATGGAAATGCCAAAGAAAGTGTCCCTCTGAAACAGTTTACTTTCCATGTTTACTAAATCCAAATCGTATTTTAGGCTACTTATTTGTTTAGCCGAGACTTGAATATTTATAAAAGACCGGAATTCTAAACTTTCGGGAAAATGCTGGTGAAAGAAATTTGAGAGAGTATCGATAATATCATTTCTAGCAGTGCGATGTTTAATATTTCAGAAAATTATAAAATCGTGTTTAGTGTAAATACTACCAAGATGTGGAACTTCCAAACTCGTTCTACTTTAATAATTGCGTAAGTAGGTTTTAATCAATCTTTCAAAACTCTGTGAACATGACATTTCTATGATTTTTGACTATTTGAGAGTTACAACTGGATTGTGCAACTATAACAGTTTGTTTAATCTTATATAATTTGTAATCACTGATTTTTTATTTAACTTTTCTATATGAGCTAACTAGAAGTCTATATGAATAACTTTGCAACGAAGCGGTTTGCGATTATCGTAAAAGCGTAGGAAGCCACATGGAAGGATATTGACAAGATTTATACGTTTTCTGAGAACAAGAGGATTAAGCAATGATATGAACATTGTTTATAAATAATAAAAATGTTGAGATATATAACACTTATTAAAATTTCAGTGATTTTGACAGTAAAGGTACAGTACTAATAT
>BGPR01022800.1:0-24942 GCA_013235015.1 Araneus ventricosus | reverse complement strand
CCTGCCACCAGGGTTTCGGTTTACCTTTCCTTGGTCTTTAGTAATCAACTTTTCTTACGCGCTCATTGTAATCCCCTTTTCTAACTCTATGTAAATATAAAATTAGGTCAATGCAACTTAATCATTATTAAATATCTTCATTCTAAAGATTCTCCTGACTAGCATACCTGCGCTAATAACAAAGAGATTCAGATTAGATTAGTTCACTCATACCATACGAAGAACAAACTGATACGACATAAAACAAAGGTAAGAGTAATAACCGAACGAAGTAAATGAGAAGGAAAGTTCTCTTCAGTTAAGTTCAGTCCCTGGTGGTTTCCGACAATAGGTTTTATTGCCATGACTCGAAGTACCATTCTCCTCTTTTTGGTGTCTGTGTGCCTGACTAGAAAAACACCATACAGTGTTCCTTCTTAGGTCCTTTCCCTTCGGTAGGAATGGGACTCAATTCCCTTGAATTACTATGCACACTCATTAGGATTGTTTAAAATTTTGTGAATATTAACGAAGCATCGCATAGAGAGAGTAATTAAAGTTGTGTCATTGGATTGCTACGCCCCCATACCAAAAGGTGTGCATTCTATGAAACAAAAGTGGAAATAAAATTTCTGACTTGGAGTTAATGTCCAAAAAAACAATATTTTTATCATAACTTTAACAGCGGCAAAACATGTGAATTAAAGATTTGACGAAAATATAAAAATTGAGTTTGATTTGATTACAACAGTAGAAGCCATTGTTACAAATTTTGTTTAAAATAAATTTTGAAATGTTTATTTAAATTTGATACAAGATTTCATAGCAACTAAATTGGTATCATTAAAAGTTTTTTTCTCCCTCTTTAAGGTGGAATATAAATTATTTTCGTGCTATAATTATTTCAGAAGTTATTGGCGAAAATCTAGTAAAAAGCCAAAATTTTGCTTAATTTGGTTATTTAATTAGATATTTTGAGAAGTAATTAATTTTGAAAGTTGAATTTAGCACAGTTGACCAAAAATGGTTACCAGAATGGCGTGTGCAAATTTCCTGTAGCTAGTGTTCACCGTTTTGGAGGAGTTTTAGTGCAAGACAAATAGACAGACACATGTATTTTCAGCTTTATGTTACAGATAAGAAATTTTCTCTTATTTTATTTTCAATTATTAGACTTTTGACTTTTTGATCACATGTTTTCAAGTTTCCGAGACCCAATCTTTGCTTCTTCTGTTCCCCCTGAGAGCGCGCACGCCAAAGGATCTCCCGGCGCTCCTGGCTTTAACCGAAATGTTGACAGCCTCCCTCTTGATCGTATTATCCTCAGCCATATTTCATGATATCAATAACTGATAACAAATCGATATCTCTCAATCATATATTTATATCAATTGTATCGCACCGATTTGTGCGTGTGGAAGATAATCGGCATGAATTAGCTTTAAATGATAAGCATTTCAATGAATTAATCAGTACAAACAGAAAAAAAATTATGATAATAATTTAGATGAGATGAGACACTCAAGGACATACTTTTTGGAAGAGAACTACCATAAGGAAGATGAACAGACGGAGGGGGTGGCGAGATTGGTCCTCGCAAAGGGCGCGCAAAAATGATCATTGAGAAAAAAAGTTTAAAACTTAGATTGGAACGATCTGCTGTGTAATAAAGCTTTTTTAGGAATAAGCCTTCTGTGACTGTAAAACAGCACGAGTTGTTGCGCCTGTAGATGGCTGCAATTTGCCTTGTGGGCGGGTGATGTGCCGGACGAGATAATTTTTTGAATACGGGGATATAAAATTTGTTAAATCTGTGTAAGAAAAAATTGCAAGAAGCTAGTTTTTTCTATGTGTGGGGAAGGACACTGACAGAACGAAAAATTAACAAAAATGTCGCCTAGGTGGGGGGGCGAAGCTTTGGTAGTTCTGCCAGGGTGCAGGATCACCTCGGTACGATCCTGGAACAAATTCATGCAATTCCTAACTGAGAGTTTTATATAATCGAATAAATATCTTGATTATTATAAATATATAGAATACTATATGTATTATCGGCAGTATATGAAATTAAGGCATTGCAGATTTTATGGATAATTAATGTAGAATATTATGGACAGTTGAACATGATCTATCCAACGCCTTTGCTACACGGCGAACACTCGTGCTAGCTTGAAAGTTTGAAGTCTTCTGCATACCCTTCTACTAACTCTGTCAAAATGAGTTTTCTTCTTCTTCCAGGAAGAATAGACAACGATCAAGTTTTTTCAAATTTTGTTAACATTTTCTGGAGCCTTTACCTGTTCGAAACCTTTTCAAAGCTCGAAATTTTCGTAGAGCATCTGGTGCGGAATCAGAGTTTAGATAAAAACAATTTACGACTTTGCAAACTCAAGGGCCTTGCGAATGGTGATTACAATTTAAAAAAGTTCCCCGTGAATGTTAAAAGATTTTATAACAACTATTACCTCACGTAGAAAAGATTTTGCTTATATACTATTGGTTTTCACGCTATTTCCCCTTTGGTGACCATATTTGGAACTTCCCCCTTGAATTTTTTCCACTTCCCTTTATTAAGTAATCTGTAAAGTTTCGCATTTTTCTGACGAATGGTTACGCTGTAGGTAGTTACGAATAAGGGAACTTTTATTACGGACATGCTGTATATTTATTCAGTGAAAATATTTTGCTTTCTTAGCATTACTTTGCTTTGCAGGCATGTGAGTAAGGAAATATTTTTATCCGCAAAAAATTTAATTCTGTTGTTAGATCAAAGCACGCTCTTAAAAGTCTTTCCATATCTAACTTATTTCTCATGCGAGTCCAGTTAATATAACATTTGCTACACATGACCATAAAGGATAACATTTAATGCTTGTCGTGACTGATAATTCGATGAACTGTTAGCACTGTTAATTCTCTATCCATTGGCATATATATCAATCCTTATCCGCTAATGCATTGGGTGTTGCCCAGGAAAAACATTTCCGAAGTAATTGATGAATACCTATCATTTGTTTTGTTATTTAACTACTACGAGAAAAAGGGAATGCTCACGATCATTCAGAAGTAGGTGACACACTTTTAAGGTATTGACGTGACCTCCTGAGCATTGAGATCACTCGTGGAAACATTTTGGACGTTTGGGGAAAGCTAATGAATGATTGTCCTTCGTACTGTGCTGTAATTCTCACGGAATAAAGAATCATGAATTGAGCAGCTATAACTGTAGCAATTAAATCAGTCTCAGTTGTTCTCTTAAATGAAAATAAAATTTATTATCGAATCGTTCTGTAACCACATATTTAAATTTACCTTTTTCACATGGCAACATCCATAAAATTTAGGATTGTTATGTCATCTCTTTAGCGTTTGGCAATATGTGTGGAATTTACATTTTCTTTAGAATTTGTTACAATTGTATACATGTTCTTTCTTGTCTGCATTCTGTTTGATTATTATGCGTCTATTAAATTTTTTACAGACAACTGTGATATAGTTTCTGGTTTATGATGTATGTATTGCTCCAAAAAGGAAAAGAAGATTTTATAGAGCGAAACGGCTCTAATAAGAGATCGACATTTTTATTGTTGCAAAAATCACGAAAATTAAGATTCTATTACTATTAATTATCTCAGAAAGAAAGAAAAAAATCAAAATTAATATCGATTGAGAATAAAACATGTGAGGATATCAGAATTGGAAAATTATATTTTCCCAATAGGGGAACTAACATTTTAATAAAATTTTTTAGGGTTAGCAATGCCTGTCAATAAATAATGCAAAACCGATGTTATTTATTTCTAAATTTTTAATTTATAATCTTACAAAGTCAAGCATTTCTATTATATTTTGTTGCTTCAGGTATTAATTTTGGATTTCTTAAAGTCTTTTGTAAAAACGGTGTGTTTTGGGTTATGCCACATTAAAAGTACAAAGTTCTTTATATTATGAGAGTTTATTATGAATGTTAAGTTCAAATAAAAGAAAGAAAAAATCCCCAAATTTCAGAAATTAAAAATTTTTACGTTCGTGTGTGCGTCCAATCAGATTACATCTTATAGATAATCAACAAAGGCTTAGTAAAGATACATTAAATTTAAGAGTTGATTTTCAAAATTTAATATGTTTTAATTTTTACTTTTTTAGTATTTTCTCGGGCAGTGTAAAGAGTGAGCACATTTCTCATAGTTATTTTAATGAAGCTTATTTTTAAGGCATCAGTTGAGTGTATAGTCATGGTTTATGCCATGAGCATTAAAAAAACTAAAAAGTAGATAACGAAAAGAAATATCCCCCAAGATTTACTTTTTTAATACAGTTAAGGACATGAATCTATATATATAAAAGAGGAAAGTATGTGTCCTTTTTTAGTTCTTTTTGCACGCGCACACCCCTGGACGACCAAATTTGGCACAGTGATGGAGGACTAGTACAAAAGGGAGCTAACACCGTAAAAATTATTTTAAAATTCGAATTAAATTTTATTTCTTTAATTAAATAACAAAAATTAAGCTCTTTTTAGACATTTTTCGCCAATAACTTCTGAAATAGCGTACGAAAATTATTTTTTCACCAATTTAAAGAGAGAAAAATTATCTTTTTAATAATACCAATTTAATTGTTGTACAATATTTTCTTCAATTTTAATAAACATTTCAGAATTCATTTAAAACTAAATTTGTAACAATGCTTTTATTGCTCTAAAATCAAATTCAAACCAATTTATTGTTTCATCAAATTCTCGTGTCAAAATTCACGTGTTTTTACCACTGTTAAAGTTAAAAAAATATTGCTTTCTTTGGTCAAGGTAGACTTCTTACTTCCGCTGTTATTTTGTAGCTTTTAATATATGCCCTCAAATATCCAATGACACGTTAGTTTAGTTACTACGCGATGTTTCGTTTAAATTTCACAAATTTTTGAATGACCCTAATCAGTGTGCAGTGGCGTAGCGCCCGGGGAGTAAGTGAAGTATAGATGTCGCAGAGGCTAGTTTTAGGGGCGCCGTGGAGACAAAACAATGCAGCCTTTATGCCAGTTTTTAAAGCAAAATATGATTAGAGGCGTAAAAATAATACCAGGCCCCAGGGGCCATTTGCGCTTGCTAATCAAATGACGACCGGGGTAAAAAGAAATGATATTCCTTGGGCGCCTTTTACCCATGCTGCGCCACTGACCGTGTTAACAAAACGTTAATATATTTGTGTCACTTTTTTAAGTAAAATACGATAAGGAGCCGAAAAATACCATGTCCAAGACGCTGTTTAAGCAAGTTAAGACTCTTATGATGAAGGGGGGGGAGAGGAATAAATCATAGTATGACCTGAGGTCCACTGACCACTGTCGCCACTTACTATACGCCACTGTCAGTTTGTAAAGTCATTAAAGGTTAACCGAGTCCCGCTCCTACCGAAGAGAGAGGGTCCAGGGAGAAAAAGAAGGAATTACGCTTCCGGTCAGGCACACAAACACCAAAAAGAAAAGAATGGGGGGCTATAAAAAGCATGATCTGAAGTATTTCTGTTGTTTCGGTAGCAATTATGGGGATGGGAAAGTGGAATTCCAAGGGTTGTCAGACTCGTGTGAAGTGGTTCAAAATAAGGAGATAAAAAGAAGAGATTAGTTTAGCTGCTGGCCGAGGGGTCAGAGACACAGGAGAGGGAAAAGGAAAATCAACGAAAGACGTTACAGTGAAAAACTGTTTAATTAAGATTAAAGTGTCATAAGTACTTAGACTTGAAAATATTTCTACCTCGAGCAACGCCGTGTACATAAGCTAGTAGCATATACAATTTTAATACAGCATTCATAGTTTTATTAAATAAATTGCAGCATAATGATCTCGCTAATTTCATTTAAATTCACAGTAAAACTTTCAATTTTATACATGCTTTTATTTAGTTTGAATTGTTTCATGTTTTAAAAATTTCATGTTCGTAACGATGGAATTTTTAAATTGATTTTTCCCTCATTTAATGGAGGCCGCGGTGGCCTAGTGGTAAGGTCTCGACCTCGGGACCGGAGGGCCGCAGGTTCGAAACCCGATTCCACTGAAGATCCGCCGTGTATGGGGCCTGCTGCACGCCAAATCATACGTAGTGGCCAAACGCCCTCCCGCTGGTGTGGCGCGGAAGCTTGGAGAGAGGGGCGCCAGCTCAGGTGTCGTCCTCGCCATCTGACCGCGGCTCAAAATTACGAGGTCCGTCCCTAAATAGCCCTCGTGTTGCTTCAAAACGGGACGTTAACATAACCTAACCCTCATTTAACGATGTTCTAGATTTATCAAATTCTTCCTAATGACAATACAATACTTTAATATTATTAATCAATTATTTGATTAATTTTATTTTGTTTTATTCATTGTGAATCGACCATCTGGGAGTTAATTTGAGAAAAATGATTACAATGATCTCATAATAATTATAATAGTAGGGAGTAAAAATATATGAAAGACTTAAGAGTAAAAAAATAATAATAATAAAAGTTAGTTTTCCGAAGCACGCTTTTCTTATTGCCTTAAGATGTAGAAAATTATTTTTTATCAAAAATCTAAAGGTCAAAGCAAAAATCGAAAAAGTATCAGGAATTGAAAACAATGGAGGAATAAAGCAACAGCGGATACCAAAAGGAAGAAGATTCTTAAAAATTCATTAAAAATTAAAATATGTTATGCATATCATTAAAATTCTAATTTACTTATTATTTTTATTAGCGTCTCATTCTTTTGTGTTCGTTGCTTTGCCTTCCAGATTTTTGATAAAAAAATATTTTTAGATTCTCATTTCATCAACAGAACATTGACTCCGTTTCCCGTTGACAAAAAATATGTTCTACATTTTGGTACACTAATAAAAGTATGCTTTTTAAAAACTTTCTGTCTATTCATTTTTAAAAATATAGTTTTGCGCGATTTCCACGCTTCCCGGTGTGTGAAATATTTCGAATAAGCAATGGTATAGGACGTCGTCGATGGAAATAAATATTTATTCGTCGCCATTCATTGAATTGCTCCTTAAAACTTCTGTGAATTCTCCGGTTTAGCAGCTCTCAGCCCGCTACCAAAGAAAGTACTGGCATAAGAAAGAACTCATTAAATTGTTTCTAGTACGTCAAATCTTTCGAACAAGCAAGTCGTCAATGGAAATAAATGTTTAAACGCCCATAATTCAATGTTCTTTCAATTTTCTATGAATTCCTCTGTATAGAAATTCTCAGCCCACTGCCAAACAAGGTACTGGCATCAGAAAGAAAACATTAAATAGTTTCTTGTGAGTCAAATTTTTCATATAAGTAATGGTACATGAAGTCGTCAATGGAAATAAATGTTTAAAGGTCCATGATTCATTAAATTGTTGTTTCAATCTTCTGCGGATTCCTCTGTTTAGAAATTCTCAGCTCACTGCCAAGCAAGGTACTCGCATCAGAAGAAACATATTAGTTTCTTATGCTTTAAATCTTTCAAATAGACAATAGTGCAGGAAATCGTCAATGGAAATATTTCTAAAATAGTCCGTCGTTCATTGAATTGTTTTTTCAGTCTTCGTGATTTCCAAGTTCAGCAGCTCTCAGCCAACTACTAAACAAGGACTTGCATTAGAAGATTTTAATTTTTGCAACATTCAGGCGTGCATTTGAATTTTGATTTCCAAAGCCCTGCAGAGCAAGTAAACGTCTTTATCAAAGACGGTTGGAATGTCTGTAGATTTGGCCATTTCATAGTGTTTAGAAAATTCTAGTTTCGCCTTTATTCCAAGTTTTTTACAGAAACTCCATACTTTTGGGCTGCGAACAGTAGGCACTGGTGTTTTAACGATATTGTCTTTCTTAACATCCAAATTATTTGCTAATTCTGCTTTTATATTCAGAGCTTCGCAAAACAGACAAATTGAGCGATTACGTACGATGGGGATTATGGGTTGCTTCATAAGATCGTGCTCTGGTTTTTCATCAGTGATCTCATCTTTTCATACCATCATTGACTTGGCATATTTAAACAATTCCATCAACAAAGCATATCCCATTATAGGAAGCACAAAAATGTACTCGCCGTAAGCAGCAACCATTACAGAGCACAACGAAATCTGCAGATAAACTGCTATATCAATAAAGACATCCATAACTTTTTTTGTTTTGAAAACGCAAAATGCACTTCAAAAAATTTCGCAGCAAACTACTCAAGTAGCTCACTCGCAAACAGTTGTAAAATGTTTCATTATTGCAAATATTCTCTTTTATGGGTCATTGTTAAAACACTTTTATTTCTTTAAACAATGCATCTATCATTTTGTTTAAGTCTTTGAAGCAAACTAACAATGTGGTATTTCGTGTTTTAGAATTCAACAAAGCAACGATTAATGATATTTTTTAATAGTAAACGACTGAACAACGAGATATCTATCTTCAAGAATGAGGAATATTTTTTAACATGAACATTGACTACTGTTCAGACCTTTTTTAATAGTTTAGTTAGGTCCCGATCTGGGACTGATTGAGGTCTATATTGGAGTTAATCTTGTCATTTTGATTCGTGGTCAGATGGTGAGGCGGTTTCTAAAGAAATACTCTTATGGGCTGTGGCGTAGCTACCGGGGGAAAGGAGCAGTATTGATGCCCCGGGGGTCAGATTTAGAGGGCTCCATGGAGTCAAAACATTAATGAGTTTATATTATTTTTGAATCAAAATGTGATGAGATGTCTTGAAAATAAACCATGCTCCGAACATCATCTACACTCGCTAGGCCACTGATGACGACTGGCGTAAAAAATCATATCATGATCTTAGCGCCACTTCTCCTGCTACGCCACTGGGCATGTTCACAAAACTTTAGTGCGTTTATGTAACTTTTTATGTCAAATACGATGAAAGGTGGGCAAAAAAATAACATGCCCCGGGTGTCGTTTACACATGCTAAGCCACTGATGATGAAGGGCGGGAAGGAAAAATCATGTTATGACACGGCACCATTCACCCTCGCTACGCCACTGCTATTATGAAAGAATTAATATGAAATTAAATTTATTGGAGCGTAATCATCAATCAGTTAATTCACTAACTGCTTGCAATATAATTTAATAAATACTACTGAACGCTGAAAATGATTTATTAAATAGTATTCCATGTCGGTTTTCAATTCACATCATTTTTCAATCTCTTCTGGCTTTATGAATTCTAAATAAGTCAGTCTTTGGCAAAAAAAATTAAATGTTTCTGACGATATATCTACAGTTTCCAAAACTTTTGCTTTTAATATAAGCGCCCCTTTCAGTATTTGAATTAACTCGGTAGTTTAAAATGGCGGATAGTTTTAACTGAAGGTTCTTTTGTTCATTTTCAGTTTTCACAGAGGATTTTAGTTCATTTTTCTTCCCCCTCCCCCTCGATCTTTGTTTTTTTTGGTAACGAAACCTGATGCCAAAAGAATTCTCACTATTCCTTCATTTGTCTTCATATACCTATTTATATTCGATAATCTATATTATAAAAGGCCAAACCTTTCGGTAACGCTCAGGAATGTGGGCGTGGCTACGTGCCAAAAGAGATTCAGACCAGACAGTCTGTCTACAAATTAACATACACACAGAATACTGTTTTGATTACGTAATGATTTAATATCAAATAAGAGCTATACCAGAATTAATTTATTTTCCTAATATAATTTTTTAGCATTTTTTGTTTGCTTTTTTTCTGTGTGTTGCAGTTCTGTTTTTCATGCTTTTTTATTTTTTAAGCACTCCGCCAATTTGCTTGAGATTTTTTACCACAACTTTCGTTAATAAATCTGTGACAATCAGATCTGAGATATTGTTGTCAAACTGAAAGCCCCTCTTAGACGGGCGCAAAACTTCTTGTTGTACAGAAAAATTTACCTTTCTCATTATTTAGCTTTAAACAGTGCCGATAACGAATTCTAGAAAAATTCGTAATATGTTTGTAACTCATGTAACATTATTAGTGAAGGATAGTAGGCAACTGGCTAGGGGACCTACAATTTTGCAGGGCCCCAAATCTTCGAGATTTTTTTGCCTTGTTTCTGTTTTCTTTGATATATAAGGACTATCTATGCACTTGAACATGTTCAACTTAAAATATCGTTTAAATTTAAGAACATTCGATTTTTCTTACTTTTTTTCAAATTCGCTTGCAGATCGGTGCGGCCCCTTTTTTTCGAAGTTGGCTGACCTGCTCACGATTTAACAACCAATGGCATAGCTATAGGGGATGTGGGGGCGGCAGAATCAGACATGTAGGAAAACAATTTTATAACTAAGAAAAGCATCGGCACTAGTTCAATTATTGTATACATAAAAAAATAAATATTGTGATTAATTCGTATTTTTCGTCTTTTTTCGATAAATTGCTGGTGTGTGAAAGAAAGACTGGTGATAGACGTGAGATTTCGCAGCCTATCTGCAGAGATAGAGGGCGTCAAACGAAGAATTGCATTATCAAATAAAATTCTCCCCCCACCCCCGGATTTTTTTTTATTTTGGGGTTTATGTAACTTGTAAAGGGAGGGAGGCATACTGCAAGTTCTCCCCGGTTGACAAAAGTTTCAACTACGCCACTGTTACAACCCTGGCAAACTTTGCACTTCAGCATTTAAAATGGGTTGGCAAATATTGTAATTCTTTTTTACCATTTAGTTTAAAATTACTTTTAAATTTTTTATACATGAGATACTAACACCAATTCTCCTGAAGGTGACTCGGAATTAAACGTATACTCCCCGGTCGCTTTGCCGCTGCACTCTTATTAGGATCATTCAAAAATTTGTGAAATTTAAACGAAACATCGCGTAGTAAGTAAACTAACGTCATTGGATATTTGAGTGCATATTAAAAGTTACGAAATAGAAACGGAGGTTAAGTGCATGCTACGAAATAACAGCGGAAGTGAGAAGTCTAAAAAAGTCAAGAAAAGCAATATCTCCTCTCCCTTCTTCTTTAACAGCGGTAAAAACACGTGAATAAAGGATTTGATGAAACAATAAATTGGTTTGAATTTAAATTTTATAGCAATAAAAGCATTGTTATAATTTGAGTTTAGAATGAATTTTGAAACGTTAATTACAGTTAGAGAAAATATTGTACAACAATTAAATTGGTATCATTAGAAAGATAATATTTTGTTCTTTAAGGTGATGTAAAAATAATTTTCGTACTATAAGTATTTCAGAAGTTACTGGCAGAAAACGTCTAAAGTAGCTTAATTTTCTTTATTTAATTAAATAAGTAAAAATCTAATTCGAATTTTAAAATAATTTTTACGGCGTTACCTCCCTTTTGGGCTAATCCATCACTGTGCCAAATTTGGTCGTTGTAAGTCTAACGGTATGGGCGTGCATAAAGAACCAAAAAACGAACACACACACATACTTTTTTTAATATATATATATTAGAATAATTAAATTATTTAAATTTTTCCAGTTACATGAAGTTATGTTCGTGAATGTTATTTATTATTGAAAATGATTCGAAGGTTTTAAATTTAAGTCTCTAGGAACCATTTGAATAGCGATATTAAATGGTGATATTTTAGGTATTTGAAAATGTATTAATTTATTATGATTGGTGCAATCAAAGAAATCTAAGCCCAGCTTTTTTTTTCTGGAAATATGGAATGAGTTCAACAAGTTTCAGAATAATTCGAATTATCAATCCGATTATCAGTCTTCTGAAAATAATTTATGGAATAATTTTCAAAACGCGTTCCTTTTGTACATGACTTTATACCTCTAAAACTTCTAAATGAATAAAGAAATGAGAGATAAAATGGTTTATAATAAGCTTTGGTCCTTCAAGCTAAGAACATCGAAGAAAAGGAAAGGATTCATCTATTATATTGACAAGAAGATTTAATTATTGCATTTCTTATTTTTTCCATTCCAACTTTATCATACGTAGTAGGGTCAAAAAGGTCCCGGAATAGGTCAATTACAAATTATTAAAAAATAGAACAATAATTTTACCTTATTGGCCTTCAGAGTACTTTCCTCCTGCGTCCACACACTTCTTCCAGCGTTCGTATAACTGTTCAAAACACTCCAGGAATCCATTTTTTGAGAGGTCTTTCAGTTGCTTCGTCGGATTTTCGATCACCTCATCTGAATCCACAAAACGGTGTCCCTTCAGTTTCATTTTCAGCCGTGGAAACAGGTAAAAATCCGCTGGTGCTAGGTCGGAAGAATAAGGAGTGTGTTCCAGAGTGGTAACACTGTGTCTGGCACTGTTCTTTTTGTTCAGGTGATAACATTTTTGGAACCATGTGCAAACAAATACGATGCATGTTCAAATCATCATGAAGGATGCTGTGAAACACTCCCATGTGAAATTCCAAATTCAGAGGCAATAGCATCAATGGTTATTTCGTCTGTCCACACGTACGATTTCTCGAACGCGCTCAACATTTTCATCTGCGGTGGAAGAGGAGGGGCGCCCAGTCCGAGGGTCATCGATGTTTGTGCGACCTTCACGAAAACGCTTATGCCTCTCGTACACAGTCGTTTTTTTCATGGCATCGTTTCCGTATGCTTTCTTCAGCATCTCGAGCGTCTCAGAAGGCGATTTCTCGAGCGAAACGCAGAATTTGATGTTTGCAGGCTGCTCTAAAGACGACATTTCAAAATCCGACGAATGAAAAATTATCTTTGTCAGAAATTATCTGCAGCTAATGCCGACAGTGCCGGAAATGAATTTCAGATGGCTGTGTGTTTTCCTTATTAGTGCTGGCAACCTCCAAAAAAAAATATTTCCCCTCCAACGAACACCTGCATGAATGTAGGCGACCATTCCGGGAATTTATTGACTCGACCTCGTATTTCAATATTTAGAATCAGATGTTCGCCCGTAATATTAATAGCCTGTGTGGCTATTCTAGCAACTTGGCGCAATGAATTGGCAAATTGGCGGTTGTAGAGGATGAGGGACTCAGCCAAAGCTTTATTTTGTGATATACCTCGAAACTGAAAGATGGTGAGAGGCAGGAGACAGTTCGTGACGTATCTAGAGGTCAGAAGATTCCATATAAAATAAAGATAATCGAAACCGTCCAGTTGTTGGGGCTGGGAGACTGTCTGAAGGTTTTTCCCCATCGAGAATGTACAGTGGAGAAGTATTTTTTCGATTTCTCTCGAAAATGGAGTGTGATGGGGGACAGGCGTCCCTTGATGATATAAGCTTTCATAAGACATAGAAATTATCCAGGTCCAGTAATTGCGACTGGGGGACTGGTACTTTCGTTTTTCCAATTATTTTAAATATATAGGTTCTGTTAACACCAAAATACAGTTGTGGCCAATGAAAACGCGCCGACGAAGATTTTATCATGTTTTCATATATGAGACTGATGCAATTCCTTTAATGAAGACGCAGCTACAAAAATGATGATGCAGTCATGCGTTCCTATTGCAAACTGGTCGAAATTATCTTCTCTTCAACAGTATTATTTGTCCAGTTTTAAACGCATACTGACATATTCTTAAAAAATGTTAGCGGTGTGTTTTCACTGGTCACTACAGTAAAATGCCAAATTTAAAAGTAGAAAAGGATATGAAATAAATTACTTCTAAGATAAAAGATAAATCAAAGTATTATTTCTAATCCATTCGAATAATGTGTGTTGAACAATTTTTAATGAAAGATTCGCTATGCAATATGACTAACTACAAAATAAATTATTTTTCTCATTTTGAAATTTGTCTTACTGCCGACGCTTTCAAGTTGACGGGCAACGGTTTTTGTTCTTATCACCTTTTATCTCAAGAGCATGTAAGTATGTACCATAAACTTTTACGTGAAATTCGAAGTCCATTGGAAGAGGGAGGCGAATAAAATTGTGAAGGGAAGCTGGGTTTGAAGTGCTAAAGGTTGACCTAGCCAGTTCTGTACAACCGTCTCCACCACAAGGTGATTTCTATTGCAGGAAAAGCTGTTTGCTGAAGACACTCTTTTTTTTTTAATTTTTTTTTTTTTTTAGGTTTTGTAAACTCTGTAGAAAAAGTAGTACAATATTTTTTTTTAAATTATGCTACAAATTTTTATTCTGTATGTTAAATTCTTACACAGATTATATTTGACAATATTTTCTTTGTGTCAATTAAAACTCATAACTAATTAACCAATTAAAATTATAAATAATTTTCAGTGTGCAAAAAAGTAGGACACCTCCCTAAAAATTTTGAATTTTTGGGCCGTGCTGCAGGTAAAAAGGATACGTGTGGATTACTCTTAGTTGTTTTTATCATGGACAACTTATGTTGTAAGAAATTAAATTGTTTTTTTTCTTGTTAAAATGCATAGAGAAATACCTTTAAACGATTTTGAAACAGAAAAGGAAAAAGCTTTGGCATATAAAAATTATGGTAATCGTGTCAAAGAGATTGCTCCTATACTCCATGCCAACCTTAGTGCGATTTCTAATTTTCTCCCAAACACAGACATTCACGGAAAGAAAAAGAAGGCAGAAAAGCCAAAAAAATTAAAGTTTCCTGAAGAAAGAAAAATGTTGTTTGCATATAAAAGCCGACGTAATTGTTTCAAAGGTTCTAACTGACGCAACTCATATGTGAAGGCAAACAATTTATAGCTACACAAAATGGTCAAACACATTCATTTTCAAAAACCGAAAGCATAACCCAAAGTTATGCAAAACGCACAGAGATAACAATTTGTCTTGGATAAAATACATATGTCCTGATCCATCAAATGGATCATATTCTCAAATGAGAATATAGTCCATTTGTATATGGCCAGGTGGTTACCAATACTATTGGCATTGCTTAAAGAAAGAAGAATTGTCTTATTCAACTTAACAAATGAGAAGAGGAAGTTTGACGGTCTGGCTAACAGTTAGATATACATAGAGGGAGACAGAGTTGGGTCTTTCCGAGGGATACACGGAAACATACAGATTATATTCAAGTGATGGAATCTGAGTTTCTTCCTTGTGACTCAGGAGGCGGAGAAGAATGGATGTTTCAACAAAACTGAGCATACAAGCAAACAAAATTCTTAACAAATTATGTATAGATTTTACCATGGCAAATTAAAAGCCTTGATCTTATAGTAGGAAATATCGAGGCAATTTTGATTCATCGAGTGCAAACCAGTTTGATTCTGTCTTTAAGCTTCGGGAAGCACTAATTGGGTTTCGGAAAATTCCTGCCAAACCGAAATCCGATTTCAGTATGAATCACTTTGAAAGAGTTTTCGAAATGATGAGAGCTAATGGGAAGAAAATCCCATAATGATGTGTTCTTCTTTTAATTTTATTTATAGTACCACTGTCCTTCTACTTTTTTACAAGAACAGTAGAAATTAATCCTGCTGTAATTAATATTTATTTTTGAAATTCTTGCTTCTAGTACCAATTTTTTTTAATTGTCAGATGAATTGTTAAATCTTTGCCATAAAAAGAAATTGAGCAAAAATAACAGTCTTTTGAAGAAACATATCC
This sequence comes from Araneus ventricosus, assembly GCA_013235015.1. Taxonomy (NCBI): domain Eukaryota; kingdom Metazoa; phylum Arthropoda; class Arachnida; order Araneae; family Araneidae; genus Araneus; species Araneus ventricosus. Next base: position 9,509 of record BGPR01022800.1, on the reverse strand, counting down.
ATTGTTCTTTTACTTTTTTTACAGAGCGTACTTCAAGATGAATGCTATTTCCAAAAGAAGCTCTTTTCTTAAAAACTTTACAAATCAATTTACATTAGTTTCACTTTAAATATCTTCAATTATTTAAAAGGTAATTAAACAGCAAAATGAATCATTTATTGTTTAAAATCCAAATAAATTGGAAAACTTGGTTTTTTTAAATTGATAAATATTATTTAATCTTCGAAACGGTGCATTATTAGGAATATTTTGTAATAAGTTTTCCCTGCCTGTTTATGCCTACATCTTTGATTCACATTTGATAAGTACATGAGCATTATATAGTTATCCAAAATTGTTTCAAACAGAACAAACTGACAAACACCGCATATCTTTATCTCTACCAATAATGAAAGTGAATGTGTGCGTGTCTATTGCGGCTCTACGGAGCAAACCGTTGAACTTAGAGCTCCCAAATTGACAAATACGTATATACTTTGGAGAATGGGAATGTGCACCTGAGGGTGATTTTTAAAATATTTAATTAGAATTTTAATCAATTAAAATTAAACAAGATTTTGGAAGTTTTTCGAAACAACTTTCAAAAATATTATCACACAAAAAGTATTATTTTACATCATTTTAAAATTCAAAAAATATCTTTTTTAACTATAGCAATTTGAATATCGTGCAATTCCACCTAATTATAATAAATTTAAAAACATTTCTTGATTTACATTACTTTTAGTTGTTATAATGAAATTCAAACAATTTTCATTGTTTCATAAAATCTTTTAATCATATTTTTTTCGTTACATTTATGGTTAATAAAGTTTACCTTCTTTCATACATTAATTCCAAAGTAGATTTTCACTTTCCTGCAGATGGAAGTTATACACTTCTTAAAATATGTTTTTCAAATCAAGTTCATAGAATGAAAAGAGTTTTATATCATTCGAAAAGTTTTGCATTATTTAATATTTTTTCGCACCAGCCTCAGATTGACATTTTTTTTATTTTTATGATGTATTAACGGACACATTATAAATAGACTTTTTACTCATTTTTGAAATCACGGATTTTTAGTTTCGTCTTAGTTTCGCAGTTATTACAATTCGGGTATTTTTCTTTCAGACATTTTGACTAAGAAAGAATGAGAAATTTTTTTTTACTTTTCACATAATTTAATATTTGGAAAATTTTAACATTTAGATCTTTTTTAAAAGATTTTTTTTTCTTTTGATAGTGTTTTAGGAAATTTAGTCACATTTCATATAATTTTGTTTTGTTCTTCAAAGCATCAAATCTTTCATCCATTATGCATGATGAAATAGATAGTTTTAACTTTTCAAGCCTTTTTTCTGTTAAATTTGGCCATGCAGAGAAATTTACCTCAATACATTTAATATTAAAATGCATTATTTTGAAAGCATGCTTACAAATTGGAAATTGATTTCAATTTCCATTAAGTTCATATTTTTCAGTTTTATCAAGAAATCAGGGTAAAATTTTTAATCGTTGCGCATTTCAAATTAATAGTTTAACAGCCAAGAATGATAATATTTCGCGCGATCAAACTAGTCGCCAATAGCGACTAGTAAATAACAAATTACGAATTTACCACTTTATGTTTGCAAAAAAAATTGATCTTTTTAGTTTTTGGTTTATGATAGCATAAGATATATAAATGCGTTTATTTAATACGTAAAAATAATGAAATATTCTTATTTAAAAAATACTTCACTAATTTTAAGCTCAAAATGAATATTTCATTTCAATTTTTAAAATGTATTAGAACAATGAGAATTATTTAAATTAAATGTATATGCTTATTTATTCTTTTCTGATTTTAAAATTTATAAATTTTACTAATTCTGTAACTTTTGTATCAGAAAAGAAAGAGGTCAGTGCTGCTCCCTCCTAGTATGAAGTGAAAGGTTTCAACAATTAAATTTTATGTGCGTTTCATAAAATCCTTATCTTCAAAACGTTCATGATATCATGCGTTTGTATTTTCTTTAAAACATATAAACTTTACCTTCAGTTCAACGAAAAGGAGTAAAGATTTTACTGATGGTGAATTCCGTAACCGGAAATGAAAACACAAAATAGAAATATTGTGATTTTTTTAATAGCAATATCTATGATAAATAAGCTTAAATCTAGTACTAGTCCCATTTGTCAATGTCGTCCCACTGAACTGTTTCAGACATATGTCCAACCTCGTTATCTTCAATCAACAGTAATTTCATTTTCAACAGATTTAGAACATTTGGTCTGGATATAGGAGCTTCGGTGCTTGCGGCTGAAACTCTCTGGGGTGCAGTTGACCTCTGAATGACCTCAAGACCTGTACTCGAACTGAGTGTTACTGATGGTTCTTCTATCCCTTGGGATGTATTCCGATTTTCCAGTCCTTGATTATAAATATCGACGAGGTGTGATAAAGTCCGACCTTGGTAATATATTTTGTCGTAACAGGGCTTAGATTTGCTAGGCTTTGGTGCGGATTTGTAAAAATTTGGAATGTCGTAATACCACTGTAAAGGAGAGCTGTAAATTTTAGCATTTGAAATTATTTTACCATTGCTATCAAGAGAACCAAATACAATTTTTTCTGGCGTGTGCACGCTCAGTACGTTTTCCCCTGGTTGCAACAAATTGTGTTGAAGTAGTTCGATTAATGGGACTTTTGTTTTTCTTTTCATGACTCTCTGGCTTTTAAAACCACTTCTTATTTCACCAGTCGATAGCTGTGATGTAGCTATGATAGATTTATTGATCTTGTTTCTATTTAAGGTGTGCAAATCCTGTAAATTTTTCAGAGGGGTGACATGATTTAGATTGCTGTTGCAACTATTCATTATATCAGAAGTGGGAATCGTAGCATAAGAGGTGTTGCAATTGCCTTTAAATTCTGATATATTTTGCGAAAGGCTGTGATGAACACAATCATTTGAGAGCAAACGCGTTGTAGCAATTGTAATTTCATTTGGTCTATTTCCATTTAAAATCTGTAGACCTTGTGGATTTTTTAGAGGAGTGCTGCAGTTTAGATTGATATTACAACAGTTCATTTCATTAGGCATGGGTTTAATGTAAAAATTGCTGGTACTGTCTTTAAAGTTAATATTTTGCTGAAGACTGTTGGAAATAAAGTTATTTGAGGTGTTATTAACAGAAGTGGCACAGATTTCCCCTGTGTCTCTAAAAAGCATACATTGATTTTCTATATCAACCCACTTTTTAGCATTGCAGCATTTATTCAATTTTCCAGACGTGCGTTTTCCATTCATATTATTAATTGGCGTATAACATGCGTTTTTAAGTAAAGAATGATTTTTTTCTTTAGCACTGGTTAGGTGAACTATTACAGGATTAAAATTCACCGATTTTATAGGCGTATTATTTGATTGTGTATTTTGACTTTCATCGCAGTTAATTACAACATTTGGTGTTTCCTTATCATTCGGTAAAACGTCGTGTATCTTTCTAGAAGTATGACATTTCCTATTATTTGAATCTTGCAATAAACTTTTCATAGAATTGCTTTCATTCGCTTCATAATTTTTTATTACTTTAGCATTTTGGTTTGTACTATCAATGTCATGCGCCAGTGGATTGTTTACAACTGTTTTCTCTATATCAGAAACGACCCGAAGATAGAAGAATGTTTTGCTTCATCGTATCCAAATAGTTTCATAGGTACAATGATTATTCTCTTCTTTTTGCTTTCCGTATCTGAAGTGATCAGATGGAATCATGTTTTGCAAGCATTAAAATTTGGAACAACAAAAGTGTTTTGTGATGCCTTGTCACCATAATTTGCGTTGAAATTCTAAGATGATCTTCATTTCTTTTTTCAAATGGAATCATTTCCAACTCTTTATCTGAAGCCAACTAACCTGAGTTTCATCAAGAGAATTTTGAATTTCATCGACTGTCATATTTGATTCGTCATCAAACCTGTTGCTTGAATTATTATTCACATGATTATTAACTCCTGTTGTTGTAACTTCTTGATTACAATATTCTTTGTTTGTAATGTTGTCTTCAAGTATAGGTACAGAATCAACGGGTGCATCCATTCCTTGGTTAAATTTCAAAATAACAGGTGAATTCTTTTGTACCAAATCACTTTGTTCTCCAACCAAATCCATTGTAACTTCTCTTCCACTTCCTTTATCAGCTGTAGATCCGTTGAAGTCTGTATCCAAGCTTTCGAAACATTGGGTTTCATTTGAAAAGTTTACTGAATCATTTAAAGTAACTGTTGAATCGCAATTAATGATGACATTTTGTGTAAAATTTTCTTTATCAGCCATATCTGATTCCTTTTCCGTAAGAAGAGAAATATTTTCTGACCTCCTTTCTTTCCAAGTGAAAATATTTGCTTTTTTCTTATTAATCAGTGTTTCAAATGAAACATCCAGCAAGTGTTTATTTCCCAGATTTAGGTTAAATTCATCGTTAACATGAGTCTGAATGGGCTCATTATTTATTTTTCTAATTTTTCTTTTAATGGAATGGGCATCGCAATTTACTAATCTTGAACTTACAAGGTCTTTGGCAAGTCCATTAGAATTCTTTGAAGAAGAAGGAAAATTTGTGTCATTACTTCTCTCATATACCTCACCACCAGACACGAATTTACTTTGATTTTGTTGTTCTTCGGATCCAACAGATCTAAGTAAATATTTTGAAAAACAAACTTCATTAGAGTTCTTGTTTCGTAATTTCACAGAACTTTCCTTCATTAAATTTGAGTAAAGAAACTGTATTTGTTTTAGTTTAAAAGGAAGGAAGGTTCCGTTAGAAAAATTATTGCTATTTCGGGAATTCATTTCAAAATTATTGCAGAAAGTTTCTGCTTTCTCCAAAATAGGACTCATTTCCTTAAGTAATAATAAAGCTTTTTGTTTTCTTATTTCAGAATATCGTTTGTCTTTTATTATTTTTGCGATGTGATGCAGCTTGCTTTCAATTTTTTCAAGGAGATGATTCTCTTTCACAGAAATATCGAAATTTTCTGCTAATGTTTGTTTCTTGTGACTAAAAATAGCTTTAGGATCTTCTTTATGTAATTTTTTGTTTGTTGAAGATTTAGATATAAAATCTAATTGTCTGTATCTCCCATCCCTTCTTCCTGAAATCTTTTGACTCTCAACTTTAATTTTACGAACAACAAATTCTTCCAAGATTTCAATATCACTGTCTGAATAAGACTCGCATTCTTTCTCTATTTCTAATTTTTCGTCATTTTTTGAAGCTTCATGCACAGTTTCAGGGTAAATATTTGAATGATTATTAATAGCACAAACTGAACTTTGACATATCTTTCGCTTCCGCTTACGATGGGACCTTTTGTTGGTAGTAAAAGGTTCACTAGACTTCAAATTCAGATTTGAAATCCTTCGCCCCTCAACCTTAATTTTAGAAACAACAAATTCTTCCAAAATTTCAATATCACTGTCTGAATAAGTCTCGCGTTCCTTCTCTAATTTTTCATCACCTTTTGAAGCTTCATGCAAACTTTCAGGGCAAATATCTGAATGATTATTATTAGCATAAACTGAACTGTAACGAGTCTTTCGCTTCCGTTTATAACCGGGTTTTTTGTTGGTAGTATAAGATTCACTAGACTTCAAATTCGGATTTTCTTCCTGATTAAAATTTACTATCGACGTTACTTCATTTGAGAACTTTTCATTGCTCTCTGTTGAAATATAACTCAGTGCTATACTTGGCATATTCTTATTTACTTTACATGTTCCAGATTCCTTAGCAATTTCAATTTCAGATATTTGCCGTGTTGCTTCTGTAGTTCCTTTTGAAAGAAATTCTGTGGATTCTTTTCCACTCATATTACTTTCAGAAATACAATTGTCATTTCTTGAGAATAGTTCAGAATTTTTTGCAATTTCATTTTTATCTTCACTGGATGGCAGGTTATCAGAAATATATTGAATGTGTTTTTCTACAGATGAATCATTCTCTGGTCTCTTATGTATATCTGACATCTTTCCTTCGAGTAACTCAGTTAAATTATTTTCTGTTCTGCTTTGTATCTCAGCTACATTTTCGGTGTTTAATTCGTTTTGTAATTTTGTCTGATCTATCTCACAATTTTCTAAATGTGCCTTGTTTACGCAAATACGTATATCTGTAAGATTAATTTTAGTTTCTTTTCCACTCACATTACTAGAAATGCTACTGTCGTCCTTGAGAATAGCTCAGAATTTTCTGCAATTTCATTTTTATCTTCACTGGATGGCAGGTTATCAGAAATATATTGAATGTGTTTTTCTACTGATGAATCATTTTCTGGTCTATCACGAATATCCGATATCTTTCCTTCGTGTAACTCAGTAAAATTATTTTCGGTTCTGCTTTGTGTCTCAGCCATTTCTGGCTATCTGCTTTGTAATTTTGTCCTGATCTATTCCTACTGATTTTCTGAATGTCTGTTATTTTTGACAAATTCTATATCTTGTAGGGATTAATTTTGTTCAGTTTCTTTTAAACTCACATTACTTTCAGAAATACAATTATCGTCTCTTGAGAATAGCTCAGAATTTTCTGCAACTACATTTTTAACTTCAATGGATGGAAGGCTATCAGAAATATTTTGAAGATATTTTTCTACTGATGAATCATTTTCTGGTCTATCACGAATATCCGATATCTTTCCTTCGTGTAACTCAGTAAAATTATTTTCGGTTCTGCTTTGTGTCTCAGCTACATTTTCGTTTTGTAATAATTCGTTTTGTAATTCTACCTGATCTATCTCAAAATTTTCTAAATGTTTGCAAAATACGTATATCTGTAAGATTAATTTGTTCTTCAATTTCTTTTTCTTCGTCCATTCTATTAACACTCTGAAAATCTTGTTGCAGTTTTCTATTATTCATCTGCTTATTGTTTTGGGGGGACTTTTCTATTGCATCAAGGTTTTCTTTGTTTCTTTCGCTATTAAAATTTTTCTCTTCTGCATTAACTTTTCCCCAAGGTACCTGAAATCGATTCGAGCAACGGGTTGATTTAGATTTGAATATCCTTTTAGGACTATTAGCCACTTTTCCATGTTGTGTGCTGTCAGTCTTCAACAACCACAATTTTATAAAATTGTGGTTATTGTGGTCAAGTCTAATGATTGAATTAGAATCAGTATCACAATGCGTAGCATATTTTGAAGCATAGTCTGTGCGCACTGTAGAGACTTCATGGTTATTTGTATTGTTTTCTCTCTCTATTTCAGTAATACTAATCTTCTTAAAGGATCCTTGCACCACTCTAATGTTTTTTACATAATCAAATGCATTTGAACAGCATTCAGATTTTGAATTGCAATTTTCGATATTTTTGTTCTCGGTTTCTTTTTTCTGGTGCTTTTCGTTAGGAACAAGCAATGATGGGGAGTTGGAACATCGATCGCTGAGGCTCTTAGTAGATTCATCCTCTTGATCCATAATGGGCAGCGAATCTTTATAATCATAATTATGTTGCATGTCCTGTTCATTTGTTAAATTTATTTCAAGGGAAGTAGACGCTGCACGCATGAATTCATTTCGATAATTTTCAATATCAGATTTATGCGAACTTTCCAGGGTCTCTTCATTAGAACCATTTACTTTATCTGCTTTCAAAATTGAATCTGAAGCAGGTGAAATTTTAGAACTGTCTGCGTTCCCATCTTCTTTCCTGTTCATGGTAAATAAATTATTTTTATCAGTTGATATTTCATTGCCTGATTCTTTAAGAAAAATAATTTCACCGTGTTCATCGTTGTTGAAGCCATCAGTTCTTTCACATATTCCATTTTTTAATACTTTAGAATTAGAATGCTCTATACTAACGTATTCATTGGAATAAATATCTATATTTCCATCTTTGTTGTCCTGGATAAAAACCTGGGTAGAAAATAGTTCCTGCGAGTTTGAATGTAAAAAATCTTCTGAATTATGAGTCAATTTTTTGTTTGGAGTGATATTAATTGCAGAATCTAATACATCTTGAGATTGTGAACTTACAAATAACGGTTGAGATCCATCAAAGGTATCATCTATAAAAGACGTATTCTGCAATAAAGATTGTTGCGAATATTCCCATGCAATTTTTTCACTTTCTGGATCTATGGCAAAAGATTTACGCTTTCTATCAACAACATGAACATTATCCATATCACTTTCTCCGTTCTCATTTTCAAACGTTTCAGTTTCAGTATTATCAACTTTTGTGCTCAGATCTTTTTCACTGTTGCTTTTCTGATATGACTGGAAATTTTCACGGCTTGGAATATCAGGATTTAAATCATTGATTATACGTTCAATAAGATTTCTATCGATTAAAGCCGATGAATCGATAGAAAATTTGTTCTTGATACACGAATTTAGTTTTTTTATTCGTTTATCTGTATCAAAATGTGAGTCAGCGTATGAATTTTCTTCTTCTGTTTCAGGATGCAAGAAATCTAGTTGCTTATTTTGCTTGACACTGTCTTCCATTTCTTTGGGTATGGGAATAGGATGCAATAACGGTATCTCTGGGCTTTTAACGCTCATGTTGCAAGCTTCTGTAGAAATATTGAATAAAGGTATTTTTTCATTACCGCAGTCGGATGTTTCAGAACCTGAAATGATTTCTTCAAAGTTGAGGCCGTTCTTGTCCATTTGCATTCATTTTTTCTTCATTTGTTCCTAAAAGAGAGTTTGCAGAATTAATTAAAAGCCGTTTTTTAAAAAAGCGCTTTTATTAGTCCACTAATCAGCGCACCTTATTTTAATTATTTTATGCTTTTTAATCTGAGATCTATTGCTTTTTGAAACTAATTACTATGGTACGGAATAATAAATTTAATTTAATTAATGATTAACTAATAATTAAGTTCTGAAAGTATTAAAATAGTGTATTGTTAACGATAATGCACAAGTGCTCAAAATTTCAAAACCCTTATCATATCAGGAAGTATACAAAACATAGTGAGTTTAAGTAAGCACTCGCTAAATTAAACAATGTGCTTAAATATAGAAAGATTAAAGGTAGAAACTTAAACTGAGGAAAATGAAAATATACTCGGTTTAAGAATAGAAACCAAAAAACAATTGTTTTAAGTATATTTATTAATCTTACTAAACAACTTTCTATTCATTGAGGTGTGTAAAACAAGAAGTGCATTTAGTAAATATTTAGAAGAAATTTAAATGCAAAATATCCGGAGACTTAAAAATGATTAAAATGAATGAATAATTGCTACAATGATGTTTGATTTTTTAAAATTTATCTGAATTCTGACCCCCCCCCCCCTTCTGCCCTCAAAAAAATTATTTTCAGTCTGGCATGACTCGACAATGATATACTTTCAAACTTATTTCATTATTTGGTCTGACTGATTTGATTTTAATGTATTTCGGAAAGCAATTAAAATATAAAAATAAAATACATAAAATATTAAAAATGCTATAACCTCGGATTTGAGGTAAAAATATTTATTAAAATAATTGTAAGAGCAATACAACTGGAACGAAGTACAG
>BGPR01022799.1:0-24943 GCA_013235015.1 Araneus ventricosus | reverse complement strand
ACTTTTTACAAGTGAATCATCTTCCTTCTTGTGTTCAGTGAATTTATTATTTAATTTTATAAATTAATCATCTTCCTGCTTGTGTTCATTGAATTTTATAACTTAAATATGATTTAGTTTAAGTGTCAAACGAATTTATATTCCTTTTCATGTGTTTATTGAGTATATAATTGTAATCTTATAATTTAAATATGATTTAGTTTCAGTATCAAATGAATTTATATTCCTTCCTTATGTGTTTATTGAATTTTAAAATTTAATTTCATAACTCAAATATGATGTAGTATAAGTGTCAAATGGGTTACTCTTTCTTGGTATTTTTTTTTCAAATGAGGCTATTTTATGTTATTTCCTTCTTCCTGGGTTTTAAAACTTAATCGAATTATTAAAATACACAATTCCTTGAATAATTAAATATATTCCGCAATTCTAGAATATAACTTCTATTTGTTTAACAAAAAAATCGAATAGGTAAGCTACAAAATTCTTTGGTTTCTTGGCATGGCTTTTCTTGAACATTCGCTTTCGCAGGCCTAAGCATGGGGGAAGACTTGTTCTTTCAACATCCGGTGGGCTTCCCACAAGATGGAGAATTTTTTAAAAGAAGGGAGATTGGCTTGAGCCCCCTCTTCCTCTTCAACTCTTGACCAATGAGGTCCGAGTTTAAGACGAAGCGGTGACATAGGAACGGTGCTGTATTTAAGGGCGCACTAGACGTGACTTGCTCTTTTTTTTGCCTTTTGCCTGTTTTTTCAACCCCGGGAGACCCCGAGTGGACTGAGGAGCCGTGCGACGCCGGGAAGTTTGGAAGAGAAGCCGAGAGGTGTAGGGGCCTTGTGCGATGAGCAATCTTTATGCATCCGACATAATTATGTAATGACACTACCGTGAGGAATGTGAACATTTTACGCCTCGTACCTGGAACGTTTTTGTGAAGATATCTTGCCAGGCGAGACTTAATCTCCGCGAGTGGCGATCTACATGCATCCCGCATTTCATCCTCTGGGTGTTAGCGTGTAGATCAGATGAACCACGTCTAAACGTGCCTCTTTGGCGTGATTGCTTCTTAGTGATAGAGACTAACGACCAACTCTCTAGGCGATTATCGAGAACAAGTTAATGTCTGGCGGAGTGCGGTTGTAGCGAAATATCCTGTATTGTCCGGCGAAATGAAGTAATCCTCAAGTTCCCAAGAAGAGAGCTTTTCGTGTTAACACTAGCGACCAACGCTCCCTGCGCCTTTCTGAACAGATAGATGACCAGCGAAATCCCGTCGAGCGTAGTGTGCGGCGGTGTGCTACTCGATGATGTAATCCTCAACGAGATGGGTCCTGCTTCGGCATGCCGGCGGTGTCTTAACAGCAGTGCTGTGTCCAGCTAAGTGTTCTTTTTTGTTTTTATTACAATTCCTTCCATCAGACTTTTGGGTTAACATTTGAAAAGGTAAAACTTTTGAGGGAAGTGCGTAAATGATGAGGCTAATAGGGAATGAAACAATGTCATAATGTAGAGTAATCAAAGGGTTAAACGCATTTTATTTTACTGCTTAATCAAGAATGTAATTTGTCAAAATTTGTGTGTTATTTATCGTATAATCTAGATGAATTCTATTTTAATTGTTTAAGTCAAATGTTCGAGTTTTTTAAGTCATGATCTGATTGCATTTATATGGGGTTCGAGACTCGTGTAAAACGGATGAATTTGTTACTAAATCTAAATGACATAGGAAAGGTGGTTCATAGTTTGATTGAGATGAAGTTTGATTCTGCATGCATGAAGTCCAGGATCTTAGGAACGTAATTTTCAAGTATTCACCTTAATGAGCAATTAATCTCTTGAGCGAATAATTCTAACAAATGTCAAGTAAAAATTTAATCTGAACTAAATGGTTTTGTCAAGCTGTAGGTGATTGCACATTTCTTTTAACATACGAACTTTGTTTGAGAAGTTGGATTTTAAAGTAAAGGGGAATTTCGAAATCTATCATGGGAGACTTAAATTGAAGTATGGGGAGGGATTTTTTTTTTTAAATCAGGAATTCCGTGTCTCAGGCCTCATCTGATGAAATTGTTTGCGCTATGGTGCTTTTATTTTGATGGGTGTTTATTATCTAACCGGTTGGGCGCCCTCCGTTAATTCTGGTCATTACATTAACATTTACATGAAGTTTTATTTGCCAATTTATGCTGCAATCCACTAATTCATTTCTATTTCAATAAATGTGTTTGTTTTAAGAAGTGGTTGTCATGTGTTCATTTTCACACATGTTGCAAATCCTTTATATTGCTGAGTCTGGTCAAACTTAAGAACCAGGGTTTATTGTGGCCTTTGCTTTGAATTTCCTTTAAACTTGAAATCTAGCTTGTGAGAAATTTTAATTGATGATTGAGTAAAAATTCTACCTTTTATCTAAAAGCAATTTTAGCTAATGTAAATCTAGTAACTTTAGATATTGAGTTTTACAATTATTGAGTAGTTTTCAATTGTCCTGGGTGTGTATAATCAAAATTTGAATTTAGAATGATTGCTGAAAATGAAAGCTAGTTAATTTATGTGTAAATTGAATAATTTGGTAACTTCACTGATCAGATAGTTAAAAGTAATTGACTAGCATGAAGTAAAATCACGACATTTGTTTTGCGCCATGCAGAGCACTGTTTCTGGAGAGCAATTCAGTTCTTATGCAAAACTTATAAATTGGCTTGATAACTGAACTGCTTCATAACAACCATCTCTTTCATCTCGTAACTGGTTTCTGGTCAGATGGACAAATGTTGTAACTTCCGATGGAAAATACTTTAAATAAATCTTTTCTTTATTTCGGTAACAAATAATTGTCTTTTGTTTATGGAAAAAAGGGTGGAGTAACATTTATGTCCCTAATACACTGGTGAAATAAATTAAGAGAATTTGCATATTTTATCGAATCTCATGAAAAGAACTCAACTGAATGTAAAACCACTGCTTCTAGACGAAAATGCAAATCTTGTACCTCAAATACGTAAGCTTACATGCGTGTGTAGGCGGAGCTAGTAGAGAAACAGGCTTGATAAGCGTGCGTAAGGTAAGACGCATTTCGTTCACTAGCACACCTCGGCGAATTTCTTGGTGTCATTTTGCAGCAATCGGTAAAATTCAAATTGTAACAGTAAAAATGAGTAACCACCAATGTTTAGATGATGGAATGAGGTGGCGAATTGTGGGGAGGCTAGAAGCAGGCCAATCTCAAGTCCAGATTTGTAGAGAGTTCAATTTAATGCCCAGCGTCGTGCGTAACTCATGGAAACAGTTCCAGGATACCAGATCCATCGAGAGAAAGCCTGGGCAAGGTCGTCCAAGAGCCACCACGGCCACAGAAGATAGTTATTTGTCCATTATAGCGAGGCGTAACAGGGTGTGCTACAGCTTCTCAGCTCTCCCGTGACTTGTATGCAGCCACAGGAACCCGTGTATCAAGGGTGACTGTTTCCAAAAGACTTCATGAGACAGGGTTGCTTGCAAGAAGACCTGCTGTTTGCATCCCGCTCACTTCTACAAACAGGAGAGTCCGTTTAGCAAGGTGCAGAGAGCATAGAGATTGGAGTATGGATCAATGGTCGACCGTTCTCTTCACTGATGAGTCCCAGTTCAGCCTAAACACCGATTCTTGCCGTATGTTCATATGGAGAGAACCAGGGACCCACTACCTACCCTCCAATGTCCGCGAAATCGACCATTATGGCGAAGGGGGTTTAATGGTCTGGGCAGGCATCATGTTGGATGGCCGAACACCTCTCCATGTCTTTGAAAGAGGCACTGTGATTGGTGCGAGGTATAGGGATGAGATCTTGGAGCCCTATGTTCGCCTTTTCAAGGGTGCAGTTGGCCCTGAGTTCATTTTAATGGACGACAACGCGAGGCCACATAGAGCTCTTCTGGTCGACGAATTTCTAGAGAGTGAGAATATTCGCCGGATAGATTGGCCAGCCAGATCTCCAGACCTCAACCCTATAGAGCATGTCTGGGACGCTCTGGAGATGGCAATTGCAACTCCCCTCCGAGAACCATCCAGGAAATGAAAACAGCGTTGCTGAACGAGTGGGACCAATTGCCACAGGAAATGATAAACTGCCTTATTTCAAGTATGAAGTCACGCTGCAAGGCCTATATATCTGTAAGAGGGGACCATACCCCCTATTAACCCTTTTTTTTTGTTTATTCTGCAACTGCTGTTTCATAACTTCAGACTCCAACGAGTGTTGCGCACGATAATGCGTGTGTATTACAATTGTTGAATGGTTATTTGTTTTGTATTGTATCAATGTATGTACATATCAAATTTCATTAAAATCGGTCCAGTAGTTCTAGAGATAATCGACCAAGTCTGCAAATTCTCTTAATTTCTTACACCAGTATATATAAATGACTTTAATGTTCTTTTTAAAGACCTCAATTATTACAGATCTGCTAACATGCCTAGTTAGAAAAAATTTTACCAAAAAATCTTAGATTTGTTATTTGTGACAAATCATCACAAGCTCTCAAAAACTGAATGGATTTGTGACAAATAGAACTTGGCAACATTCATATCCAATATTCTTGGCAACATTCATATCCAATATTCTTGCCAACAAAGGACAAGTTAATCAAAACATTCAAATTTTTTAAACTTAAATATTTCATAAGAATATGGTGCTTGCAAATTCCAGACATCGGACTCTTGAACTATGGACCTTATTTTACTTTTTAAAGGAAAAGATGTTAAGAAGACAAAACATAAAACTTAGTCCCAGGTAGCATTCATGTTTGTGATGTTAATTTAATGAAGCTCTAATTTCAAATATAAAAAAATAAAGCTTTCAAATTTATATGCTTGTCTTCACAGAGGTTTTTTGTCTCAATATTAAATTTATTATCTTATAAATTGTTCTATGCCACTTAACCCAGGAGGACGTGTGCTACGAAGAATAGCGCGAAGACGCACAAGGCGGGTGTGCGACACCCCAATTCGTTATTTAAGCAAAACTAGCAACAATTTTATACTATGTCTGTTCCAATGATTCATGAAAACAGTTTTAGTTATACAAGAACAAATTTTTAGGCGAAAAATTTAGTAAATACATTATATTATTCAGCGCATTACACTTAAGAAAAGTATATTTCTTACAAACATGTTTTCAACAGTTTTTCTAGTAAAGATTCATCAATATAATGATCATTATACAATTTGAATAGAAAAATACTGCTTCTAATTTTCTTAGGTACACAGAAAACCATTTTTTTAGAACTCCAAATAAGAATTCTGATGGGATTTATATTTAGATGCAATAAATTTAGGGCGTAATACACCTTTTATTTTTCAGAATTGTTTCTACAATTTTAAGCTTTTCCTCCAATAGTTTTTGTGAAAGCGGATAAGAGATTTAACAGCCGACTACAGTTATATTACGTCAAGAATAATATACATTTTGCACCAACCTCTTCACTTACACTATTATCCAGTTTAAGAGGTCTTGTACCCACAAAAATCTCCATTTTAGAAATACAGAATGTTCATCAATCCACTTGTTTCCTCACTAAAGCTTAAACAGCAAGACAAAATTATTTTACATTCTGTCCCTAATACAATTGCTCATGTGAACAAAGAAACCTGACTCGAGGACACGCAAGGGAGTGTTTCCACCCTTTATGGTGAATTCCAATAAAAAATAAAAGGATTTTTCTTGAAACATGTTCCGTCTGTTGAATGTGACAGTAAAGTCAGATAGCATGAATTTGACTCATTTCCAACTGAAGGGAAATCTGTATTTTTCATATTTTACTTGGCTTGGGGTGTCAGACACCCCTTGCGTATCCTCGCGGGTTAAAAGCAACTCTGTATCTTACAAGTATAAAAAATGATAAAAGATTGCTTAAATAAAAACAACACAAATGATTTGAAATTATTTTGACATACCTTAAATCATGTCATATTTGACATCATGCTTGCAAGGAATTCCATTCTTCAATAAGCACTCTTCGTTATTCCTGCAGAGTAATGGACAGAGAATGGCGAACAGCAACTTATTTGATGAGATAGTTTCAATGATTCTCCAGGGGTTTTAAAACTAGACATTTGGTAAGTAAATCCATTCATCAAAAGCTTCCTATACCAAAGTAGTTGTCTAAAAGGCCTGCCCTTCAAAGAGAGGCATTACCAATAATGAGCAAGAGGTTGTGGCAAACTTCTACCAGAAAATTCTACATACAGGAATATAGAACCTCATTTTATAGCACACATCATTAAGGGTACCTCCAGGAAACACAAAATTTAACATTAGGAAGTGAAGGGCCCCAATTGCAAAAAAAAAATTATCAACATTTTTTTAAAAACTTTTAGTTCTCATTTTTACAATCTAAGTGCTTAGAGTTAAGAAAAGACCATTTGGGAGTGTTCTTCTCTCATCTTTCTTGTATACTAATACAATAAGGCGCGGTTTATACACCCTAGTATTGTGAAGAAAACCGAGTGTGCATTTTAAACATTTTCCTTTCATCCGACTGAAACCTAAATTTGATTCAGATCTGCAATTCTGATGATAAAACCATATCCTAATTTTAATCCTGCCAGTTCTTTGCATTTTTGTGTCCACATGTGCACGGACGGACAAACTTTTTTTGGACAGATTACGTCCAAAATTTAACAGAAAATTAGAATTTTGATGTTATGACAATATATCAAATTTCATCTGTTTAGCTGGTAGCGTTTTTCTGTTATGGCGTTCACAGACAGACTTATGGGTCATTCCATGTCGAGTGATCCAGAGCTGGTTGCTTGACCATTTTATAATCAAATGATTTTTTGTATGTTGATTCCTACATAATTAGAGAGTCCAAAAAGACTAATTTAAATTTTTTATCTTTTTCTGAATTCCGATGGCAGCCATTTTTGTTTTACAAAACACGTTGATTTTTGTGTTTGTAGTGGTTTGCGTTAACTTATATTACTCAGAATTAGTGAACCGTAGGTTGATGAAACAAAAACCAGTTTATTCAGGAATATACAGCCTTTATTATCTCCAGTACACATTTAGGGAAAATTGTATCCCAAATAGCAAAAATCAGCTTTAAAGTTTGATTTTAAAAATGACATTTTTTTAATTTTTGAAGGCATATTAATACCCAAAAGGAATCTATTCTCCATATTCTATTTGTGGGGATGTGTAGCTACCTTAATGCACTATATTTACAAAAAATTTCAACCCTGATATTTGCTTCTTTTAAGAGTTACAGGCTCTCAAAATCCGAAAATTTCAAAAAAAATCCAAATTTTGACATCTTTGTTGGGGCGAAGTTTAAAAATCTGAAATTTTTACAGATAAACCCTCTATAGTGCATTATTCTGCTGCAAAACTTTCATGTGTGATATTTATCTACAAGTCAAGTTAGAGGACTTTAAAAATCCCATAAAAAACGAATTTTTTTGCCAAAAATGACATAGCATTAATTTGACTAAGTATTATTATTATCATTAATAAATTATAATATGATGTCAACTAATATTACCTATTACATATAAACTTGTCTTTCTTACATGAAGTAGCTTGTGCACACTTTAAATGTATAATGAACTTGAAAAATTTGAATATGTTTCATGGTCACTTCAGTTTCCACAGTATAATTGAGGATTCTCTATTCACTATTTTATAACACAGTTTTTACTATGGATACCATTGTTAAAACACTTTAAAACTTGAAATAAAAGTATTGATATATTATTTACAACTAACAAATCACAAAAGTATTGATATACTATACACTTGAGTCAGGTTTATCGTTCTACCTTGGTTTGTATTCATTAAGAAGTTTTGATATTTCTTCACTCAGTTTTGAGGAAATGTTATGTGTCCTTCCAGTAGTTGTAGTTCTAAGGCACTTAGTTTCCTTAAAACATTGTTCATGGGCACCCAAGACTGGTCTTTCTACTTTTTCTTAAAAGCTGTCCTTTGTCTGGCAGGATGATAAAATGTTACAAGCATATCTTTATTTATGTCACTAATGTCATTCACCTCTGCCAGCCACCACTGACCATCATATACACATGCAATAGAATCTCTCACGTGCAGTATTATTTGTACAGCTTTTTGTAGTGGAATGAATTTCATATTCCGTAGCTTGTGAAGTAATGAAGCACTTCAAGTTACTCTCTGACACAGGAACAAAACAATGAAAACTCCTTGTAGCAGTGATTGCCACAGAGTTTTCAAATTGGTCAAGAAGTTTATTGTTATGATGTTGAATGATTTCTTCATCTTTTATGTAAGTGAAGGTGATTCCTTTTAAATGTTCTTGACAAAATTCAAACATTTCTACTGGTGTCAATATTTGGTTAGTGTGCGGTCGCTGGAGACTTGCTTTGGTTCGTTGAAGTTTATCACATAAGTTTGTGAACAAGTCTGAACATCCACACATTTTGTTGAATAAGTATATTAGGCCTACTGCAATTCAAGAGATTATCTTATAAATAGAAACATGACATAATATAATGTTATAACTTAACAGAATAAATATGAAGTAAAATTAATGCACCAAATGGTGCATTAATTGAAAATATAAATGCTATAAGAATTAATTTGAATTGTAATTTTAATTACAAATATTACTTGCGGTCATATTATAATTTATTGATGATAAAAAATAATACTTAGTCAAATTAATGCTCCGTCATTTTCAGCAAAAAATGTGTTTGTTATGGGATTTTTAAGTCCTCTAACTTGACTTGTACATAATTATCAGACATGAAATTTTTACAGCAGTATAATACACTATAGAGATTTTATCTGCAAAAATTTCAGATTTTTAAACTTTGTCTCAACAAAGATATAAGGTGTCAAAATTTGGATTCTTTTGAAATTTTCGGATTTTGAAAGACTGTAACTCTTAAAAAGAAGCAAATCTCAGGGTTGAAATTTTTTGTAAATACAGTACATTAAGGTAGCTACACATCGCCACAAAAGTAATATGGAGAACAGATTCCTTTTGAGAATTATTTGCCTTCAAAACTTGAAAATTTGTCATTTTTAAAATCAAACTTTTAAGCTGATTTCTGCTATTTGGGATACAATTTTCCTTAAATGTGTAATGGAGATAATAAAGGCTGTATATTCCTAAATAAACTGGTTTTTGTTTCATCAACCTTGGGTTCACCAATTCCGAGTAATATAAGTTAACGCAAACCCCTACAAAAGAAAAAATCAGCATGTTTTTTAAAACAAAAATGGCTGCCATCAGAATTTAGAAAGAGATAAAAATTTAAAATTAGTTTTTTTGGACTCACTAATCACGTAGGAATCAACATACAAAAAAATCATTTGATTCTAAAATGGTCAAACAACCAATTATTTTTTTTCTGGATCACTTTACATGGAATGACCCAATTTTAAAAATGTTTTTTTCAGACTGAGGGAGATTTAACACATGTAGACTCATCAAAATCTCGAGGTGGTATTTCTTGATGGTTATAGTGCTTTCTCTTTGTATAACAGAAAGTGAATAAAAAATAATAAACAAGTAGCTCCTTTATTCTTAAACTCAATTCTGCACCCTATAGTAAATAGCACCATGGGCACTTACCCTGTCTAACCGGGGCCACCAAGATGAGCATTAATTCTATGGGCCTGGAACAGCCGAAGAGGGAGAAAGATTAAGCGATGGGAGCTGTACACTTAGCACATTGTTTACGTTCTTCCTCTGTCGTTTTTCTTTCTAAATTATGTTATATAATTCTCAATTTCTGACTATCAAATGATGCTGATATTCATAAGTATTGATGTTAATAATTTAATCGTTTTAAAGAGATTTCAAAATAATAAAAACATAAAAAAAACAACAGAAAAAAACAGAGTTTCCCAAAAAACACTAGAGGAGCTTTTTTTTTTGCCTCTACTTATTTTAGAATTGCCTTTTTAGAGTTAGTTGTCTATAATTGTTCAAATGAACAAAATATTTCTGAGGTTGGTTTTCCCAGTTTATTTATTTATTTTGGCTTGAAATAGAAACATTTTTTTCAATGAATTTATCCATTCAATGCACTTTTCAAAATAATTTAATTGACAATGGACTCAAATGCCATCATAAAAAATCTTTCACGCATTTAATAACTGATTTAATTTGCAATTTTAACAATCAATCAATCAATAGCTCTAATATTTAAGAATTTGAATGTCATGAATTCCAAGTTTTAATTCCCTGTAAAATATAAAAGATTTTTGAAGAAACATCAACTAATATGAAAACAGCTGCCAAAATTTTATGAAATATTCCAATAATTCCTACTTATTAAGCAGCAGTTGCATTTATCAAAAATAATGAAATTATTGTTTCTAAGCTTTTGCTTTATATACATTTATTTAAAAAATGGATAGGAAAAAACAGAATACATTATCATCCCTAGGAGTACTTAAGAGAATTTATTTCTCTTTATTAGTAATATTTTCCGA
Organism: Araneus ventricosus; assembly: GCA_013235015.1. Classification (NCBI taxonomy): domain Eukaryota; kingdom Metazoa; phylum Arthropoda; class Arachnida; order Araneae; family Araneidae; genus Araneus; species Araneus ventricosus. The sequence goes on along the minus strand of BGPR01022799.1, from coordinate 14,486 downwards.
GTTATAACATAATCGGAATTTAATACAATTATTATAAAAAGTGAAACATTTTCTGCGAATACTATTCGACAAAAACTTGAACACCCACAAATACAAGAAGACCAGACAGAATTTTTTTAACCCCATAAATCCAAAACATGCGAAGAAATATACGCTAAGCAAAGTATTTATATTTTTAAAATTAAAAAGAGCTGAATTATTTGAACCGTCAATGGGCATTGATGGGCCAGTCTGGCATTTAGGCTTAATATGTACTGAAACTAAACAGGTACAACTCGGAAAAATACAGCTAATAAAGAGAAATAAGTACTCGAGAGAATGTCTGTGATAATAATGTATTCTGTTTTGGGTAATCCATTTTTAAAATAAGAATATTAACACAGTATTTAATCTCAAAAAGAGCTTGCAAATTCAAACATGCGAGTGGTCACTATGGTGTGCTATGGTAAACAACTGACCAACGCAGAAACCGGGCCATTGCTTAGCGGGTGAGTGTAATGGCTGAAAGATTTGTGGTTCCAGGCCCATAAAACTTTTTTCTCTCTAAGAGGCCTTGGTCTAACTCGCCTAGTTACGACACTGAACTGAGTGGCGAGTAGATAATACTCCGGTGCAGGGCCCAGTTGGAAGCAATCAGTCCTCGGCTAAAAGCTGGCCCTGCATATATTCTACCTGCAGTAAAGGAACCTCTGCAGGAATTTATGATTATGACTTGTTTGTATCAAAACATAATTCTTATGGGATATTAAATTGCTATACAGGGTGTTCATAAATTGTTTGAGCAAAATAAGAGTTGCAAAATTATCATCAAAACAAAAAACATTTACAATAGAACTTAATCCCTCTATCTACTCAGAGAGTCAGGAAAGAGTAGGTACAAAACATGTCTAATAAGCACAAATCATCATTCCCGAAACTGTTTCTGTCCTGTTGGAGAAGAAACACATCTTCATAATAGCAACTTGTGAAGAAAATTGGTTGTATGGTAATTTTCATCAAAAGGAAACAACATGATCTGTTATAACTGATTGGCTCATCAAGGTTCAATGTAAAGTCCACCAAAGCAAATGGTTTTCCTTAACAGTGATACATCCTCAATTCTTCAGATTATAATATTTAACAGTACAAGTGTTTGCTTTATGTTACTGGAACTACCAATAAGTTGGGGGGGGGGGACATGAGTGGCAGCCACTATAAGTGAGTAACGCTTATAATTAGCCAATTACCATTAGAAACAGTTAATATATTTAATATTGGGAATAATTTGACGATAATCTAGACTTTGAACAGATAATGAATAAAAAATTTTTTTGAAGCATATCCACATTTCACATCAGAAATTCATTCTGAAGAATAATTTTAAAACAGTTAGTAACAGTTTTTCCCCTTTTAAAAATGCTTCTAGTATGCCATTTCCTAATAATTAAAACTAAGAACAGGAATTGCCAGAGCCACGTCAGCAATCTGATTTATTTAATCAGAGTTCCCAAGAAGCACCACGAGGAGGTGTGGTTGGACTTTGCTTCTCATCTTTTTTTTTTTTTTCCAGTAAAAGTAATAAGAAATCAATAATCTGCAGTAATCAAATTGTGAAGAAAATATAATTTGAAATACTATTACTTTAAAAGTGTGCTCTTAAATTAGATTTCTATATTTCTAAATTCTCTCTGCGTTTTCATTTTTTAAACTAATATAAAAATAATTTTCCCGTCCTGAAAAGGAAAAAAAAAAAAAAAAAAAAAACTGTTGCAGAAGGCCAATCTCTTGAAATTCTGTAGTAGTAGTTTGTTAAATAGTATGACACTGCTTTATGTGGAAAAAGAACTAAATAATAGTTGAACTTAATATTTAATTTATGTATAAACTGCCATTTTATATAACACTCAACAAGCATTGAGTATTTCATAAGCTCAAAAGTAATTTACTGCTTAAAATAAATGTATAATTTTTTTCAATTATTAAAATGTTATATTGATCTTTTAATTGAATGCATAATTATTATATTATTATGTGTTTGTATTTCATAATTCGTGTTTTTTAAAATTTCATGTTTTATTCATACTGATCTCTAAGACTTTGGCGATATATTTAGTGTACGAGAAAAGTATATTTAACTCGTCATGAATGATTAATAATAAAAAATAATCTGGCTCTAAATCTTTGTTGTATTATGAAATAATCTGCAAAAAGTTCAAAAATGAGTCCGACTTGGTAACTAATCTTCAGTTTAAAGGTACGTTGCAGAAAAATTGTTTTGAGATTTTTCTTTTCCTACATGAATTCACTCCCCAAGAAATTTTTAAAAATAATAAAATAGTGAGACAAAATGGTTCATAAAAAAACTAATTTTTCAACATGGAAAAGAATAAATGTTTTGCTAAACTATTTATAACAAAAATGAAAACAAGCATAGATCATAATGTTGGCTTGAATATTTAATATTAAATATATATTTTTCATTAAATTAACTCTTTTTAAAGCTTTAAACCTCATTAATGTTATTAGAAAACAATAGTAATTAATCCATTAGTAATACCTAAATCAATTTTGCTGAGAAAAAGTTATTTGCATTTTTTTCATTCCACAGATTCTGTGAGGTAATTTAGATAATACTTAAGTTAATATACTTTTGCCAATTCAAAAATTTTATTTATGATTTATTCATAGGTAATTAATAGATTAAATATACTAATTATGAAGTTACATAGTATAGCAATTATAAAATGCAATCATTCTTAATAAAAATGTAGTTGCCACCATTAAAAGCATGCAAAATTATATTTTTCCAAAACCTAATGAATGGCAAGTCGAAATATAAAAGTACATACATATGATGCTTCGAGAAGGCACCCAAGAAATTCAGAGCCTGGGGCTCCTAAAAAGCTTAATCTGCCTCTGCTTGCTAAAAAACTTTACTATCTCTTCACATTAGAATGTGTCAATTTCCCCTTATTAATATCAAGTGGAAATTCATTTGTCAAATAACTAGATTTTTTTCCCTTTCTCATTAACAATAATTCAATACAATGCAGATGATAGCAAGAAGGGATAAAACTTCCCCCAACTGTGACAATGTTAAAATTTTAATTGATAGGAATATAATTTTATAGCAAAAATGTTTTGCCACTCAAAATTCTTCTGTATTTATTTCTGTAAGAAACAATTTTGAACAATCCAAAATACTTTCAAGAGTTATATTAAATTCATTCATATTATCCCTGTTTTCACGGTTGGCAAATAAATTTTCCATCCGATAATATCTGTTAGCTCTTGGTATTTATTAATGGGAAATGAACAAATCATAATCTATTTTTAATATTAGAGAAAATATTTCTCATCTTGGAAACATTGGCAAAAAGGCATCAGTTTTTAGAGGAAAGGAATTTAGATATAATTGAAAATGCAAGATTTATGAATCTTTAATGTAGTTGAAGATCCCAAACCAAGGCCACTTTTTTAATTTAAAAAAGTGAACAAAAATTTGAAACCAAAAGTTTTGGGTGCTTCAGAAACATCTTCAAACCACCATTTTAATTCCCTTTAATTTTTCCTCCTACCTACCTCATAGTAATGCAAAATTTAAAAATACGTAACCTTTCATCTCTGACAAAGACACATCACTAGGCCCCTATGGTGTACGTTGGCCACAGCAATAAAATACAACATTATCAAGTGTCAATTTAGTACAAAACTAAACTTATCAACATAATTCAGAATATTTAGGTACATATGAGGGTTGAACAATATCACAACTTAAACAGGAAGTTGGGATTAACTTTAACACATGAAGATAACTAGTTATAAACTTTTGTTCACTCAAAAAGTTATGGAGGAGAGGGGGGGGGGGCCACCTTTCAACAATTTTTAATATAACCTCATTTTTGTAGAAAGTATATATTTTTTATTTCAGTGTTTAGCATCATTGGTTACAATAGAATCTTAGGTAGCTATTCAGTTTGTATCAGAGTTCCTGGTCATAATTAAAAGGTGAAATTATGCATTTCAACTGAAGCCTAAAATCTGTTAAAACGTGCCCCACCTATGGGGCACCTTTCAACAAATACATAATGACTCAATTCACTCAAATGAACATAACTTTTATTGAAATATAACAAATGTACAGAAAAATACAGTAATCTAACAAAACTTATCTGGTTTCAGGTTACTTTAATTTTTGTCTTCATTGTTTGTTCCAATTATTTTGTGCTTCTTTCAGTTTTGACTTAAATGCCCCCATTATTCTGACAATTCATAAATCCTTAACCCAGTGAATACCAACTACATTATTTTCATTCCAAATACTTGGAGTGCTTGAGTGCAAGCATTTTGAATTATATGCAAACTGTCATACTTGTTTGTAAGGCAGACCATAGTTCATATTTGAACTTTTAATAATATAATCACAAAACATGCTTTCTTGATCGGCGGTGAAAACTTATTGACATGTATACATGAAGCTAAAGCAGTTGAATCAAGTATCCAATGTTATATTATCATCAAGACCAATTGTTTTACTTTATTTTAAATCTATAAATTAATGTAGAATAGGGCATTCCATATAAGTCTGCAGCTGTTCTAAGGGACATACCATCTAGAACTGCTTGCATAGACTTTGAAATCTCTTCCTTCTGGCTTATTATGCTTCTTTATATCATCTTGCCCAAGTCTCAAAGTTACTTAATTAAATTAATACTTCCTCAATATGAGGGAAACATTTTAACAGTGTTGAAATGTGCCCCCAGAAGTTTGTTGAAAGGTGCCCCACGTGCAGCCACTAAGTTTGAAGTGTTATAATTCTCTTTAGAAAAGGAATTTCTAGTTGCAAATAGTATTGTTAGATGCAGAAAATATTAATTAATCTGGTGAATAAATCCAACTTATCTCAATGAATATGGAGTAAGAAAAATCCAGTGATGAAAAGAAATTTCAGTTTTTACTTAGGTCACAAAACAGATCTCATTCCATAGCACAGCACATGGTTTGAGAAATGGACTGAAGCCTATTGCTAGAAGATGTTCTCTTCTGAAACTTGATTAGTCGCTTATCAGTCGACCAAATAGCATTTCCAGTGGAAAGAAATGCTAACTGTTGAAAGATGCCCTCTTCTCCCCTATATTAACTGTTCTGTGACTAATAGAAAACACATGTCTCGAAAGAACTTTAGAAAATACTTTTGGGATAGAAATGCTCCTTGAGCTAGCAGAAGTATTTTCCATAAGTCCTACCAAGTTTTAGGGAAGAGTGATGCATCAACTTATTTGATAGCTAAATTAGTGTCTAATAGCTAACCAGTGTATATGCTTTGTTTTTTAAAAATATAATGTAATTTCAATTGATTTATAAATCTAAATGACAAAGCCTTTTTATTTACAAAATTACTAAAGAAAGACTACTGGGACATATGTGCCTGAGGGATCATGATGAATGGGATATATATATCCCAGCCCTGAACCAGGGAATATGTCTTTCCTAAAAATAAAACACCATTGTTTTGGCATTCTAATGTGCCTCGTTCACAGTGTATGTTACCAAAGTTGTTGTGGCGTTGGAGTGGAAAAAACTAGTCATAAAAGAGTTGATGACTTAAAAAAATTTTTAAAAAATGCTGCTAGTCGTAAAAAAAAGGAAGTTTACAAAAAGAAAACAATTCTTTGAACTAGGCAAAAAATTAATATTATAGTTACAAGATGAAACCAAAAATTTTCGTCAGTCTCGGTGACAAATTAACGATGCAGGTAAAAACCTTAACAATATCTACAACTTTTATATTGAAAACATCTTTAATATCTGGCCATGCAAATACATTTTCTTTCTTTCTTACGAATTTCACTGTGACTTCATTGTGGACATCCTTATCAACTCCCACATATTGTTTCGAGTTCTTATTTGCAACAAACTTAACTAAAACCCATTTTTCAATGTTGGTACAACACTGTACTATACTCTTTACAGGTGGCCAAGATGGAAAACAATGACCTTTAGCCAAGGTTGAGCATCTCCTTTCATATTATTTAATTTCCTCTTAGACAATTATTTGCACTTTTAATGATTTAAAAAAAATTCAACATATGTCTCAGGTATGGAACTAAAAGGGGAATAAGTGAAACATTGAAAAAAAAAAAAAAAAACTTACCTTAAACTTACTTTGAAGAAAGGGAGAACAAATCAACACCTTCAGCAACTTACACTGGATACGAAGCAAGTGTCCACATTTCGCTTGAAACTGATAAGTGGAGATGACTATGTGCAAGGTGACAGTGTTGCCACCGTAAAATGAACATTTTAGGAAGGAAACGAAATCTTTACTCTCTTGTTTTGTTATACTGACAGTTAACCGAGGCATGGGCCTGGTCAAAATATGGCACCTTCCCCTACATATACCCAAAATATTTGATTATACCCTTATATTGAATTAACAGAACAAGAAATTATTAGAAACTCCGTTTTTTTCTGTAGCTTATTGTCAAACCACATTCCAGGATCTTCTCTTGACAGCAAGGTATTTGGAATAGACATCCGAAAAATTCACGGAAAGGCTTTTATTTTCAATTCATATATTTTTCTAGGATAAACTGCAGCATTACAATTGAAATGTTAGAATATCATCTTAAATTACATCTCATATTTGAAGTGGTTGATGCAAACAACTAATTTTGAAAAGGGGGTAAAAATCCTTTTGGGTATTTTTCTTAGCTATAGGTCCTTTATATCTGCATCATTAGGAAATTAAATCACTCATGAAATTTCTGTAGTGTAGGGATAGTTTGATTTATAACTTAAGAAACAACTGACTGATACTATCTTGAAAAAATACAGTAAAGCACCATTTATATGTTTCTTTCTACATGTCATTTACATTTATATGCCGTTTCATCACAGTCTGATTTATTTGTATTCATTGTAATGATAAAGTACTTCGTTTATATGACAAAAAGCTTCCTTTAAATTTTCTCCTTTCTAGCATGTCAACTATGTTAAAGATATCACGACTTCAAAATTATTCACAATTGATGAATTAATAAAAGGCAAATTGTCTGGTGCTAATTTAAGCAATGATGAAGAAGTTATCCCACTTTTCTTAAAGACACAATAGGCTCCATTGGAAAACTTCGAACATATTTTCTTTTGTAAAAAGAATAGTGAAAAACAATCAATGAACTTAATTCGATTCATAATAATACTCAAAGATAATCAGCGCATCAGACGACAGTTAAAGATTTTAATTAAACGCCTACCACATGCACATAAATTGTAAGAGACATGCATAATTAGTATTCAAGATATGCAGTAAAGGTTCGACTTTTCACACTTTTACTAGAGGATTTGTGCCCATCGAAGGCCTTTTACCTTGCCAACAATATCTCATATTTGATTGTCACAGATTTACATACGTAAGTTGTTGAAGAAAATCTCATGTAGATTGCTAGAGTGCTTAAGAAATAAAGCACGAAAAACAGAATTGATGAATCAACCGACACTAAATGAATATGTTCACTGTATTCTGAAAAAAATGCAAGTCGATTTTGCCCTTCTTCTTAAGTTTCTCCTTCTCTTCTTCTATGATGGTATTCATTCTGTAGCCCCTGTTTAACCGTTTGAGTGCAGCGAAGCGCTTCGCCACATTTTCGGCACATAAAAAGTGAAGCGCGAAAGCACTTCACCGCACTCAAACGGTTAATGTCTCTTTGCTTTGCCCTCCATCATGCAAACCTCCATCTCCTTGAAGTGGGATCTTCTCTATCCATATTGTTTACCAACACTCAAATCAAAACTAATCACTAAATCTAAGATAACTTTCCTCTTAAATGTTCAATACAAAAATTAAGAACGTAAAAGGAAGAAAATATCGGAAAGACCAGTGGAATAGAGAGAACTTAAAATATGGGAACGCTCTTTCAAAGATACGGGAAATTCACTTCCCATCTCAAAACCAGTAAGGACTCCAAACCACTCTCCCAATGGGGAATAAATGAATATTTAACCCTCTGACTGCCACAACGGCTTTACCGGCCCGTCATGCAAACTGCCGAGCGGTCGAATTGTCGCATGCTTGTTTCCTTCCCCTTTTCAAAACGTAAGGGAAACGGAGAGGAGTAATCTTATCTTTTTAACAATGGCTGTTTCCCCTCCCATTGTCACTCTTGATTGATGTCTCCAGTAAGTGTTCGAGGGCAGATGCTTAATTTACATTACTCTTTCTGCTTGCTAACTGCTCAAATGCCTGAATATTGGAAAGTTTTATATCAGGAATAAATTAATAAAATATCGTTTGCTGATAGTGATGAATTCTATTTAGTTTTAAAGAATTTCAGAGTGGACATTTTTTAATGTATGTTAATATAAAACCAATATCGGAAAGTATGTAAACAAAATGTGCTGATTTTTTTTTAAAAATATAAATTGCATTTGTAGTATTTTTTTCCAAACAGTATTTTAAAGTCTTAATTATGAATACAATGACTTAAATATTCGTACTTTAAAAAGTCTTACTGATAAAATATAAAATGCATTAATTTTTTTTATTAAATTGTGTTTGTAACAATATAAAGTATTTTTCAAAGCTAAATCTTTTCCCTACCAATACTTTAAACCGTCTTAATTATAAATAGAGTGAATTAAATATTCGTACTTCAAAAAAAATCTTACAGATCATTTGAATATTGGCAGATATTATGTATTCAGAGTGCTGTTTAAGGCAGAAAATGTAATTTTTAAAACAATAATGCAATTAAAAGTTCCCATGGATTAGAAAACTCAGGGTTTAAGTGTTACATTCATTAAAATTCAACATTTTTCTTTTCTTCGTAGCATTTACATTTTGTGTTTAATAACAATTGTGTGTCTTCAAAAGGTATTTGGAAGGAAAAGGACAGATTTTGACTTCAGTTACTTTTAGCAGTATACTAACAATATTTATAAATAGTAACTTTCACCTAAAAAGAGAATATCATGCCCAAGTAAATATTCTCTGTCCAGTGTCGCCTCTTTTGTTCTGCTTTGTAATTTTAAATTCTGTAATTTTTAGCAAATTTTGATTTATTTACTTTGGAAATAATTTTGCTTTTTATACGTTTATCTTAATGATAGTTTCCAACTTTTGAACTTTTTTCCTCTTTTAGATACTAATAAATAAATCTGAGCAATTGCTCTAGAAATAAACTTCTTTATAATTAAATAAATCAAAATTATTTTACAGGGTTCCCACTCTTTTTTCAAAACAAAAATTAAGGACTTTTTTAGAAAAAATTAAGGACCTTAAAAATATTATATTAATTATTTATCAAATATACATATACACACAGTTACTGTATGGAAAAAAAGCCAATTCTTATCTTTCTCAAAAAACACACGATTTCACCATATTGCAAGAAGTACTGATATGATTGTATTTATTATAGTACTGTTTAGTTTTTAGTATAATTATGTAGCTTAAAAAATGTTACTGCTCCTTAAAAATCCATAATTACTTAGAAGTTAATTAATCATTTTCCTGAATTACATATCAAAGTATTCATAGAAGTCATGTGAAAACGAAAATGTTCGCTTCATCAACAATGTAGGTAAATGAACATTATTTGTGAATGTAAACTCTATCAACATGCAAAGAATACACATTACGAAAGAAATTCAAATCGTATTAATTTATTCAACTTAGAATTAACAGTTGAAAATACAGACACAAAAAGTATTAACAGGTAACAACAATAATTAAAAAATACTAATATATAAGAACTGAAGCTTTTTTTAAAATTTTTTCCAAGACAGACACCAATAAAAAAAATGCTGTGTTCTTATGTCAGGTGCTATACGATACGATTAAATTAAGCACAATTAATAAACAAATTTATCCTGAAACATAAACTACACAATACAATAAACCTTTGTCTCTAGCAACAGCTAAAAGTTACCAATACTTAAGAAAACTTTCAACAACAGCAAAAACTTCACTGAATACATTTTACCATGGGGGAAAACAAGACTGAACAAACCAAAATCAAGTATTCAAGAAATAACTCTAATCAACACTAGAAATCTTCAAGAACAACCGTGCTTAACACAACCGTCTTAAATACTTACCAAGAGCTCCAAATTTCACAGCAGTATCACAAAACTATTTAAAAATATGATTTTGCTATATTTCACGTTTTTCAGTTGTTTCATTACTATAAAAATTTATTATAAAGAAAATATATGTATACAATAATGATAACTATCTCAGCTGAACTTGATCAACCAAACTAAAACTAAGTTTGCCATGAAGTAAACTGATGGCTTTTAGAACAATATTAACTCATTTTTAAAAGTAGAATGTTTTTCAACATAATTGCAGTAATTTTTTTGAGCAACCGGAATAAATTTTGTCGAGATAGGGTTACACACACATATTGAAATATCATACACATTTATTTAATTCCTCACGTTTTTTAGAAATATTTTCCTCTATGGATTTAAGCTCAAAACTTTTTTCTGTAACTTCTTTTCTTAGGGCATTTGATTTGAGAAAGAGTGAAATGTCTTTTTTCTTCTCCCCTTCATCAGCAAGAGCATCAGAAAATTGACGCATATTTTTTGCATCCTCTTCCAAGCATTTTCTTTTATTATTTGATTGTTCTTCCATCTTTTCCCTCTTTCGACATTCAAGATAATCTAAATATTATTGCCACACACATTGAACTGAAATTCTCATTTCCTTGGTGATGGGTACATCAAGTACATCCCCAGCCTCCTTAATTGTTTCAATAATCATTCTTTGATCAATGTAGCTGTTTTCTTTTAAATTTTCTACCTCTAAAGCTTTGATTAGGGAAAATCCTCTTTCCACAGCAGCCTGGTCATGGGATAAAATTAGTATCATTTTGACAATGTCCCACAGCTTTCTATACTTTTCTTTGTCAACAGAAAAATATTTATACAGAAATGTATCCAACCTTTGCTCTTTATGATCAAAGGTTTTGAAATCTGAAAAGGAACATTTTACTACTTTGTCCAAAAATTCCTTGAACTGAAGTGAAATTTCATCTCCATCCTTAGAAGGTATCCAACTCTTATCAACTAAATATGATAAAATATTTTTAAGTGATTTCAAACATCTCATGGGATGAAATGCCATTTTGTTCAGGTCAAAGCAAGAGGCATTTCTAACAATAGAGTATGAAATGGGACACTTTTCCATTAATGTTTGCAACATCCTTAAAATAAACCGTTGACAGTCCCTTTTCAGGTCTAACACATCTTTGTCTGATGCCTTTTTTTTTGCTCGCTTTTTCTTCAGTAATTCATCGCCAATTAAGCCAATCGACACTTTATCGATACAGTTAAAATTTGCTACATCTGTGAAATCGAAGCTGCCAAGTGAGGATATGGAATCTATGCTTTTACACTTGTCATGTTTCAAAACTTTAAAATGTTCTAACATGTTTTTTACCAGAGTAAATAAATCACCAGCTAAAAATGGCACTAGGGGTTTGTCGCTTTGATACAAGACTAAAAATGGCTGAAGCATTTTAGCCACTGAGAGAAAGAAGTTGAGCTTTACAGTGATTAATTTGTCTTTAGCTGCTTGAGCAATAATGCAATACGACTTGCAGGCTACCTTAGGCAGAGCCCCAGAGTCAACTTTCGAGACATACTTACAAATGTCTGCCCAGATTTCCATAGCTCTTTCTGCACATGGCACATTCTCGAGCCATCGGTGGCAGCAGAATTTCAAGGGGAATTTCTCACTGGAACTTAGCTTCATCAGGTCTTCTCTTCAGACTGGAACATCTTTAATAAGCCAGTACAAAGAAGACAGTATACTGTTAATGTTCCAATTGGTGGCCTTTTCTCCATGCTTGAAAGAGTTATTCAGGATATGTAGCCCACAGCTCCCTATGCATAATATTTGGAAGTTATGCTGAATTTTTAGATCATTTTGCAACAGTTCGTAAAATTTCCAATTAACAAATGGTCCGTCCATTGAAACTTGAAGTAATTTAGAGAGCTTTAATTTCTGTACAGCACTATAAAAGGCAGGCAAAATCTTATCAGCTTCAGAATGTCCCAGAAAAACTGATGTCAAATACCGCGTTTTCACTTCTTGATCCCCATCACACCAATATCTCACGTGAATATCCATCTGTTTACTTTGAGTAGCTTTATTTAAGGATTCATCAAAAAGAAGGGTAAACACCTCAACCTCATTTAATAATTTCAGCAAACCCATTTTGAAATAAGGTGCCAGCCCAAAACAGCAAACATATGCGCATTTAGTAGCCCCACAAGTAAACATTTGAGCAATTGCACTATCAGGGAAACATTCTAGCAAATAATTTATTGGAACCTTCGGATGAATTATATGAAAAATGGCTTCTGATACATTTTAACGCCCAAATTATTTCTGCATCAAGAACATTATTTTTAGATACATATGAAGTTATTGTAGAAGATGCATTTTAAAAGGGTGTTGAAGTAGTAGATGAAGATTTTGCAGCTACAGAAGCAGGAACAGCACATGTTTCTTCAGATTCAGTCACACCATGATGCTGCTTTGAAAAAAGACTTTTTAATCCAAGAGATATCTTCTTGTTTGATAATAAATATTTATGCTTCAACCCTAAAACCAAAATCATAAATAAGATTTCGCTTTATAAAACTATTTGTTAATTTAAAAAATTGTTTTATAAAAACAAAAAACGATTTAAGGAAAGGAAAAAAAAAATCCTTAATCTTAAGGCTTAAATCTTAAGGAGGCATTTTTTAGTAAATCAGTTAACATAGATCTGAAACTAGTTTTCAAATTATTGAAAAACATTTTTAAAAAATGAACCACAGGGCTAGCCACTTTTTGGCTCCACAGTTAACAAAAAATATATTTACTAATATCAAACAGATTCCTGATAAAATTGCTTTTCATAAAAAAATCTGATAATATGTCAAGTTTAAAATGAAATAAAACACTTATTTACTCTCTTATTTTCTTTCTGAATATTCTTTTATAAGTAACTTATATTAATATCTATATACCTATATTAAACAAGATTATTTGTTTAAGATTTAGTATTTTCTCAAAAATAAGTAACTGCCAATTATTTAATAACTAAAATCAAGTTAAAATATAAAATAAACCAATTTAAGGTAGCATATGTTCAAATAACTTCGAAATTTCAAAAAAATTAAAATATTCACAGGATGCAAAAGGATTGAAATCTCAAACACGGCAAGTAACTTTCGGCGAAGCACGTGTTCAATGCTGGCAGTTTCCAAAAAATAGGTTTTTACTTAAACGTATTAGAAATTATGAAAATACAATTGAAATATGAGAAATCTTCTTTAAAGATTCATGAAAATTATTCCAATCCTTAAAATAAATTTTGTAGAGTGAAAAACATTATTATGAGGAGTAATTTCCAGCAATACATGTGTTTTTAATTCATTAAAAATTCGGGGAATAGAAAAATTCGAAATTTCCTCGAAAAAACGGAATTTTTTGGTCAAAAAAAGTAAAAAGCTGAACTTTTTCAAAAAAGCGGATTTTTTTTCTTTCCTATAAAATTTGAAAAGCGGAAAGTTTTCATCCCTGGTTCTTTTAACACAGGAAGTAGCAAGGAATTAAATTTGGCACTGATTTTACACCGCCTGTATATCGCAAATTGAAATAATCTTTGGATTTTTAGTTAAAAAGTAAAGTTATATTATTAAATACAAATTGTGTCATTTATAAAATTCAATTTCAGAATAAAAATATGATACATTGAAAAAAGGTTCTTACTATTCATGTGAACTTTCAAAGCACTTTCTCCCATCCTTCCAATATCGAACTCTTTACAGCATATTTTACATTTTGCCTTGTTGCGATCACTGGATGCTGTTAACCATTCGATATATTTTTCATCTAGTATCCATAAATTGTTAAAAACACAATTTCCAGGCATTTTAACAATAATTTCACACAACTTAAGATTTTCTTTCAAAAGAAAAGTACTACGTAAAAAGGTAACATGAAGAACGATTGAGGTTTCAACGAGGTCGGAAATATGGAAATAGCCAACTAATTCACGATCGCATGTGGGTTTATCGTTTATACTTAGGTGTTGGGTGGAGAGGGGGGCAGCGGCACCTACCCCTCAACTGCGGCTACAGCAGTCAACCAATCCAGTTGCAAGTTCTGGTCATACTTTGACCCCTACTCCCCTCTCATAGCTTCCACGTGCACTGCAAAACACTAGTATAGAATTTCTGGTCGAACAAGAAGGCCTGGTGCACACCAGCCGATTTGTGCCGTTGAGCATAAAATATAACAATAGTAACGCACGTGCCCCCTTTGTTGCTTCACAGGGGGAATGGGGGTTACTATTGTTATATTTTACTGCTCAACGACACAAATCGACTGGTGTGCACTGTGCCTAAAGATGCTCTCTTCCTGCGTGCCTGCCGCGGGCCCCCGCGGGCGCACACGTGCTCTTCTCTCAGAATGCTCTAGCCTCGATATAAAAATTAAGGACTTT
>BGPR01022798.1:0-24945 GCA_013235015.1 Araneus ventricosus | reverse complement strand
ATTCTCGAGCTTGTCAAGCCAGAAAGCAATGTTGCAACGTTTTTATTAAAAAAAAAAACGGAGATTAAGAACAAACAATTGTAGTGATTTTTAAAAAAAATCAAGATTTCTAGCTTAGCTTTGGGGGGGGGCTACCGGCCGAAAAACCCCCCCCCCTGGATTCACCACTGCCTCAGAAAACAGCTCCTGCTTCATCGCTCTAGAGCCACATTCGTGATGGAACTACAAGAAGTACTCCGAAAAGAAATTCTGCTGAGATATTTTGAGGAGATGCTGTCATCACAGTACATGCTGCCATTAGACTGACTAGGGCGACTGTGCATGCCATCTAAAACATAAATAGAAAATTTGAACTGGTACGCGTGTGGCTTGTGTATGCGTATAAAATATGCCGGTACGTGAAAGCGCAGCAGCATCTGTAATCCCCTCATCACCGACCTGTACCACCTCAACATGTCATACTATCGTACATTCCATTATAATATCTGCTTATTTCTGATTCCTCTACCTCAGTGGTGCCAAACTGTGGGTCGCCAAATTCAAAGAAATTTATTTGACAACATATATATGGCTTTTCTTCAAAAATTATCAGGTACCAGTAAAACAGTAAAATGAGATAACATTATTTATAAAAATGGAATAATTTTTTTACGAAAACTATTGTCTGTTTTCTTCGGTAACCTGCAAACATAGTCATAAAATGTGATTCTCAAATTAAAATGCCTTCTTCATGCTTTCTTGTGTGATTCATTTGCAACTTGGATTGGTCTGACGTTCATTAGTAACCATCTTTGCTACATACCTCACATTGAATTCTTATGATGTAAAGTTTTTCTAATGTATTTTTCATTAAAAAATATTTATACTCAGATGCATAATTAAAACTATTACTTCATAAAACTATTTGTTTTTTCAGACAACTAATAAAGTCGAAACATAAGCGCAAATCCCAAAAAGAAATTCACTTTAACTACGTAGATGCTTGAAAAAAACGTCTACTATATATCCAGGGGCCGCGACAAAATTTAACGCAAAATAGGGGGTCGGAAGCGAAAATAGTTTGCGCACCCTGCTCTACCTGATATTCCATTTTTCTCGGATATTTTAGAATCAGCCTGAACAAATTAAATACTTTCATAAAAGAATCTATAAAAAGTAACCACCATAAAACGTAGAATATCGAAAAAAATTATGAAGCAATGAACCAAAAAATAAGAATTCCTTTGCAAATGTATTCTAAAAAGTATCGTTATATTACGCAAATTCTTTCATCATAAAAGGAATCTGAATTTTGCTAATAAAGTTTGATAGGAATTAATCAAAGCCACTTTCCTATTACAGTTTCCCAGTTAATTAAATCCTATTTAATTAGAACAATGAGCAAAATGAAAGGATTTGTTTCTAACTTTGTTATCTTATTTCCTCTTTAGAAAAAGTTCTTCCAAACTCCACCCGTATTACAAAACTTGTGCTCGTGGAGTTTCGAATTTTTATCTCTTTGTTAAAAGAATATTGTTTTTCTCATTATCAAATAAGATGCGGAGCAAATATATATTTCAATCAATAAACTGCATAGAACTGTAGAAAGATGTGTGAAAATGTTTTCCTATAATCTGGTTTGTAGTAAAAATCAATTAGAAGGCTGTATTTGAATGAATTGATTGTAAAAAAATAAATAAGAAGACATTTTTATAGGAATGCCACTAAAGTAGAGAAACTCTATGAGACGACTTCTACGATTTTTAGAGTCAATTCAATAATATGCACTGAAATAGGCTATAGTTTCAAAAGCACGTGTATAAAGCATTTCATAAAATAATAAATTGGTTTGAATTTAATTTTATAACAATAGAAAACAATTTTACAAATTGTGTTTAAAATGAGTTTTGGAATGTTAATTATAATTAGAGCAAAAGATGTATCGCTATGGAATTAGTATCATTCAAAAGATAATTTTTGCTGTTTAAGATGGTGTAAAAATAATTGTGGTGCGATTAATATTTCAGAAGTTATTGGCAAATACCGTCTAAGCATTAGGGTTAACAGCGGCTAATTATCGTTATTTAATTTTATATATTAAGAACTAATTAATTCTGAAAGTTTAAAATAGCACAATTGACCTAGAAATGTAGTCTAGAATGTCTTGTGCAAATTTCATGTCGCTACCGTTCACCGTTTAGGAGGAGTTCTTGTGACCGACCGACAGACAGACACATGTATTTTCTGCTTTATATTATAGATTTGTATTTGTTAAGATATGATATTTATATAATTATTTGTATTTGGGACGATATACCTTGAAAGAGTACTTTATGCCTAAAAGAGTTTTCTATATAAAATATAATAATTGGGAAATTTGTTAAATATTATAATAGCCTAAACTAAGATGATACAAAATATGTTTTAAAGTTTTATTTCAAACATATGCAGATATTATAACATGAGCACAGTGTGCAATGACTTTCATGAATAACCGATTTCTTCCTCCAGATTTTGATGGATTTGAATTGAAAGTGAATGCAAGAACAGAGTACTGAAACAACGGCAATTTCTTTTATTCTTTTATTGTTCAATTTCGCGATAGAAAAGTTATGAATAATGCATTTTCTGTCGTATAGCATGTTGTATTCTCGAATGAATAAAAGATTTTGACATTCTTTATGGAAAATTTCCATTATTTCACAATGAAGTTTTCATTTTATGCTATTGAAAATTTTGCTGAAAAATTGGTGCAATATTTGCTAAGAGAAAAATGGCATGATTCTCAAGTTAAGTCGCGAAAGCTTAATAATTACTAATTCTCTCCGAATTGCATTATACACTGGCTATAAAAATAAAATAAACGAATACCCTGTTTTCGCGCGAAAAATCTAATTACGATCTACTGAATTTGTATGTAGTGCTTCAAAGACACAGGAAGAAGATTCTTTATGCAAAATAACATTGATAATAAGAGAATACGTAATTTTTAAAATTCAAGAAGTCTATTAATAGACTGGCAATCCCAGATTATATTGTTTTCTCGGAGAAACATCAGGATTTTGTGAAATACATTTTGTAAAATGATTTCGATAGATATCTCCATGACCAGATGAATTGCTTGTTAAACAGCAGGACAATTGAAAATTGGTGTATTACAAAAATAAATTTCAAATTTCTTTGACGTATCTCAAAGTGTAATTTGCTGACTTTGGAAACGATTCCGAAATACTGGATATGTTCGTAGAAAGCCATGTTATGGTCTACAAGTGCTATAATAGAAGCTGAAGATCTTTATCTATCCGTAAAAGCCAATCGAAACAGAAGAAGAACCACTTATATCTGCAAAAGGACCTCTCCGAGATAAAAGACGAGATGCGCAGGGGTTTATTAGAACCGGAACGGATATCCGGCACTGCTTTTTGCTACGAGAAATAAATAGCAAAATTTATGAAAACGCCCTTAAAACAACGCGATTGCTGTCACCCAGGTTAGAGGGTCCATGCACCGCTTATTTTGGGACTACACCACTGGAGATGTGTCAACATAAACTGTACGAAATCGCCTTGATCAATATGATTTATTTGAGCATAGACCGAACATAGTTTGTGTAGCACAGTTCTTTAGTAGACGCTGCTTCTTCGATGACCTTTACGGGAAAAAAGGGAGGAGGGATGGCACATACTTGGCTGGAGTAACAGTGCTATCTATCGGAAAATATTTAAAATATCGCGACTGACCCAACGTGCCCTTAAGCCCAACTGGTCCCGGTCCACACTATATCTCAATAGTGATGTGTCAGAATCGTTCCTTTCGTGGAGTCGTATCCGAGGATTCGTTCCGATTCCGAAACGTAAATGGATTTATCGCCCATAATTACTGTAATAATCTTTATTATTGAACTTGTATTTTAATATAATCATGAATCATAATCAATAAAATTATAATTTTCATTATATAATTAATTATATTGATATTAATTTTAGTGAATAATTTTGATTAATAATTATAATTAGATAATTAATTATATTGATGATAATTTTACTAATTAATTTTAATTACGAATTATTTTTAAATTAACATTTCTGTTAATTATTTAAAAGTGAATATAACGAAACTTCGCTAGGACCTTCAGTATTTTGAGACGCTTTTGATTTCTATTATCTGGTTAGGACTTCCCATGAATGTCATTTAATTTGTTGGAAACAATATATTTACTGAAGCGTTCACTAATTAAATTTCAGCTCAGATTTCTTTCTAATTAAATATAATCTCACTCAATTCTAATGATACGGTAAAAAAATCTTTTAATCGTCATCAAGGAATACAAAAAAACTCTTTGCAGTTATCAAAGATCCACTGCTGTTAAAATGTGTTATTAACTATATTAACAAAATGTAATTTTTTAGTAAATTCCTGTCAGTTCAATTAATTGCTTTGAAATTTTGAGCAAACTGTAGATGTCATTTAAATATGCAGGATAAGTCACGTGCATACGTGGCTTGGTCGGGAGAGTGTCGTGTTACGAATCCTGCTGACATGGGTTCAAATCTCAGCAGGCATAATCGTTGCAAGACAATGTTTTGAAAATTTTAATTTCGGATATTCTCTTTAAACGTAGGTGAGTAATTCTTTAAATTACTCGAATGGAAAAATATTATTTCTTAATAATTTTTAAAATGCGTGCCTATTTGTTGACTTATCTTAAACATTTATACCAAAAATTCTTGACTGTTTGAAAAAAGTACAGACTCAAATTTTTCTCTTAAATAGTTTTTATCAAATGCATTAATTTCAATGTACCGAGATTCAACTAATGAAACTATTTTTGATATTGAAATCTTGAGTTCAGAACAAAAAATTATAATTATTTTTAATTATACTTATTATGAATTCTTTTCACTTGTATCTTCTTTTTACTAGCAATTCTTTTACTTTTCAAGCAATATCAAAACAATCATTGATCAAACCAACTATTCTACTGGTTCCTTTGTAAACAACCTCAGAAATAGATCTGTATGCAAAATGTAACCGATTGCATTCATTCAAATCAACCGAATATTAGCATTTCCTACTACACGCGAAGAAACTTATCTGCATCCATGACCCCAAATGAAATATCGTTCATTCCAGAACGAAACAAATCCTCTTCTAAGATTATGTATCCGAATCAGCGATTCTGAATCGGAATCATGATGACGCGGAAACAGTAAATACGATTCCGTGGATTCATGAATCTGATTCCGCGGATTCGTTCCTTTTAGAGGATCCGTTCTTATTGGTCGGAATCGGATCCGGTCGTTCCTTTTGAGAAGTTGGATCCTCGGATTCGTTCCGGGGTGAACGACACATCACTAATCGTCAAGTTCTCTTCACAGACGAGTCAATATTCTACGTAGTATCAGTTAATTATCGTATCTTCATGTAGTGAGAACTTAGCATGAGAAATAATACCAATTTTCTGCGCAAAAGGCTACAAAATCAAGGCTGTGGTTTGATGATCTTGGTCGGAATAAATGCAGTATATGAACAGACGTGTGTATCATCCAGAATGGTAATTTAATGAGTAGAATTTCAGGCAAGAGATTTTTAACTCTCCGTCCGGCGCAACCGGCACAGTTTGGACGTTTCGCTTCCCCCTCCAGTTCGAAGATGGGCACAATGTCTGTCCTTCCTAATAGTGTCCTTTTTTTACCTGATGCTTTTGACACCGTGAATTGACTTGCCCGCTACGTGGAGTACTTATACCGCCATATTGACTTCACAGGCGCATTGCGCCCGATCTCATCGCACATATGATTGTTCGTAATATCCGATTATTTTTTGAACACGCATGTTTATTTTGCTCATTTCATGACTTTATCATGTGAAATTTATTGTTGTAAAAAGCGGTGCCCAAATCTGTTTCGGTCGAAGGAAATAAACAATACACCAGAGTGTTTGATTTAAATGATAGGGAGACTTGACCTGTGTTCGGAAAGTGAAGAAGTACATGTTTCTCGTGTCTTCACTTTATGATGATTTTTTTTTGCAACGATATC
The DNA here is from genome assembly GCA_013235015.1 of Araneus ventricosus. Taxonomy (NCBI): domain Eukaryota; kingdom Metazoa; phylum Arthropoda; class Arachnida; order Araneae; family Araneidae; genus Araneus; species Araneus ventricosus. The sequence goes on along the minus strand of BGPR01022798.1, from coordinate 18,925 downwards.
CTCAGTTTTTTCTTGTAAGACTTCCCACGAAGGTCAGTGGTTAATTTTAGAATGCTATAATAAAAATATGGGCATTAAAAATATTAATTACGAGATTGTTTACCTGTGCCTGTCAGGGACATTGCCCCCCTAACTCGTCAGTGCGAGTATTGCGCGGTACGGAGGGTTAAACATTATATTTTAACTTAATGTGTAGCCATCGCCGATACTTTCATTTCAATGGATGACAACACTCGATATCCCAGAACTCATTTTGTTAGAGATTAACTTTTGGAGAAGAACATCCAGTGTATGGAATGATCAGCAGTTTCACCTGACCTGAATTCAACAGAGTATGTGTGGGACACTCTAGAGAGACGGATTATTGTTCAGCCAAGGCTCCCTCTAGAGACTGAGAACTAGAGATTGCCCTTGAGGAGAAATATGATTGAGGTTCTCTGAATTTACAGGATTATTTTGAGAATTCCATGCGTAGCCGATGTTCAGCCATTTTAGTTGTTTGGGGAGACCACACTTCATATTCATATTGCATGAAATTCCGAGGAGAACAACAGCTTTGAATTTTTTTATTCCAAACATTGAAACTTTTGAGATCCCCAATAGATTTATCTGTTAAACTAACAGATTTATCTTTTAATCTAAATAAATAATTTTTAGTGTCAATAATTTTTAGTCAGATTTTCTAGTGTCATACGTTTATTGGAAAACATTGAACATCCACAGTTATTTTTCTCACAAATGATGACGGAGCCATAAGTATTTCTTCAAAAAGTTAGCGATCCTTCAATTTTTTAAGCAATGTATTTAAGTTACGAATCTTTCAGTGTTCCTACTGAAATATATAATGAATGCAGAAAATTTAGCATATTATAATAATGTGTCTATTTTCTTTCATTCTAATTGTTTGATATATTTTAAGTTATAACAAAATGATTTATTACAAAATTTGCCCGAGTTACTTTTAAACTTTGATAAAGAATGCCCATAGAATATTTGGTATACAAACAATCAAAAATTTAAATTTATAACACTATTTAATTGAGGAGCACGTTTATAATGTATGGAAAATAAAAGTATGTTCTAGTGTTTTGAGTTGTAATGTTAACTTTCATGGTAATATATAAATAATGAAAATAAATCTTTTAATTACATGTGTATACTATGAAGATTTTCCATAAATATCATTTTAATTAAAACCAATCTGTTTATATTGATATAAAACTTTTTTTCCTGTTAGAATTCATAATAGAATGGCTGCAATCAGCGTGCAATTTCCAAACGAGGCGTTCATTTAACAAACTAAATCAAATAAACCATCATGAATTGAACATTAACCATTAGCTATTTTAGAAGACATCACATGGTTTTAAAACTCGTTTTCCTAACATAAATATCGAACAGAAAATAATCCATTTCTGTTGAAATTAAATAAACAACCTTAATCTTATTTCTATAAAATTTAGGTCCAGCACTCTTAAAATACAATCTGCACAGCAAAAACGCATCATCGTCAATTTTCCTTTGCGCAATACAGAAAACTGGCGAAGCCCCATTCATTTCAAACAAAAACCCATAATTTCATCTTTAAATCTGTTCATTCTTAGGATTAAAATCCTGTTAGCTACGGTTTCTTCTAAGAAAATATTTCTTATTTTACCTTTTAAAATATATCTTCTTAAATGATGTCTTAAAAAATATGACATCATGATTGTATATCCAAGAAAAAATACGACATGTAAGCGGAGGAAATATATTGTCATCAGTCTAAAAGCAAAATGGGGTTATGCATTCATTCATAGATCTGTAACATCAAATATATTTTATTTATCTTAAACGGAAAAGGATTCATTCAGTCAAGCGAAAGCCGTATTATTGGAAAGAAATTTCCGATACAAATCAGCGAATGAAATATCTTTGTTATAAATATTTTTATGACCCAATAAATCAGTTTTTTTAAGAAAATGTATAGGAAGCTGTCAGTCAATAGTGTTTGAAGTAGACTCACTTTTAACTCACATTTTGCTGTTACTACAGGTATTGTCATTTTTGCCTTTCTATAGTTTTCTTAATATATGTGTGCGAGAAATTCTTTTTAAGCTAAATGTAATAGTTTATTTCTTATTCTGGATTCATTAATAAATTAACGATTTTTTTATCCTTTTTGTTAAAGATTCCCAAATTGAAGTGCAAATCGATCTCTTTATCTCTTCACATTTCGAAAATTCATAAATCTATCCTATCCTTCTATCGCAATATTTGAAGCTCTCCTTTATAGTGAGGTAAGGTAAAAATGTTTTAAATGGAGCGTAAAGTTCTCGCCTTTGGGGTGGAGGGTTCCAGTTTCGAAACCCGATTCCACCACTTGATCCAGTTATGAAAAAGGGATTATTTAACTTTCAATACCAACTTGTGAGTTTCTCAAACATGATAAAATAACTTACTGCAGGATTGTTTAATTAAATTTGAATCACAAGTTTCAGAACTATGGAGAGATTTCTCAAGTTGAATATAGCTGGATTTATACCTCATGGGATGACTATTTAATAAGTAATAATTCTTACGCTACATGGTATTTCCTATAAAGGCTTTGGACGAGCCTTAAGATTAAACAATTTTGGGAGTTTTGTTTTCTCATTTTCAATATAGTTAACTAGTAAATATAGAGCAGATATGAATAGGGTAGAAACAAACTCTATTCTAATTATACGCATTAATTATCTCTTCTGACGGTATTAATTTCCGTTGAAACGTCTATGAACCAATAACCTGATCCAATGTTATTTTACCTTTGACGCGAAACAAACTATCAAGACAAAACGCCGCCCCATGTCCCTGTTCCTGCAACCATTACAGTTGCCGTACCAGTTGTATGGACATGGGACAAGCTATCAAGACAGGAAAAAATGAGACAGAAAGCAGCAGAAGTTAATTAAGAAACAAAGTATAAAATGTGAAAGTTAGGAACAAAAATAACGAAAACGCACGATTGAATTTAAAAGAAGAATGTATCACTGCTAAAAATGTGCAAAAATATACGAGCAGCAACTGATTTCGTGATATCAATCATTTAGAAAACTCTGCACTTATTGGAATGAAGTGCAAAATTCAACAAAAATCACTGAAAGAAATATGCGATTCAAATTAATATAGAAAGTTGGAAACCAAAACGTTTGAACTAATCCAAGGTTTATTACAGCTTATAAATTGCAGATATACTTATTTTTTTTTTCTATTTTATCATTAAAACATGCAAACAAATTTAAAAAATATTTTAAGAAATATTTTGATAATGAAATATTTCTAAATGAAGAAGCTAAATAATTAGAGCAAGTGCTGTCTTAGGTTCATGCCCATTACTTAAGGCAGGAAGTTATTTACCATTCGGTGCTATTCGTTTCTGTTAGTGCCAGAGGTAAAAATCTAAAGGAATAGGTTCCATCTACACCTAATAAGTTAAAGATAATTAATTTGCGTCCACAGAACAAAAGAAAAGCATTCTCTCAACCCCAAGGGATATTCACTGGCTTTCCAAATTATCTGTATCCTCTATTCTCATTAAACACATTAACACAAGTCCGAAATAAAAGTAATTATCTGAAGTACTTTCATATTATTTCCCAAATATTCTCTTCAGATAGCCTATTTCACACATTCTGATGCTCGACGTTATTGATTACGAATAGTTAAATAATCGCCAATTGTAAGGCAGAATTTTCGGCAGTTTGGTTCGTATTAAGTTATTTTCGAACTCATTATGTATAGATTAGTAATGCCGTAACGAGCAATGAAAAAATGTAAATTATTAGAATTTTACCATGCAGTGTTTCTTTAATGTACTAACCATGAATAAATTAACTAACGATGAAAAAGCATGAGAAAGAAATTAGAAAAAAAATTACCTTGAAGAAATAACCTGTCAACCAAAAGTAAAGAATATAATATAATCCACCAAAAGTAAAAGTAAGCCAAACATTTAACATTGACAATTATAACTTTCTTTTTTGAACAGCTATCAAAAATATGGATTATTGTATCTTCTTATCTATGGTTATATGTATATTATTAGGTTCAAAAATGCTAATAGATCTTTAATCTGGCGGCTTGATATTTTTCAGATGCTTAGAATTATGCATAATGTGTTTGAACAGAGTTTATTACTGCGTTTAGAAGTGTGATTTTTATAAGATAATATATTCGGTGTTATGAAAAAAAAACTAATTCCTACAGCTTTATTTAAATATTTTTTTTTCAGATTTTAACATAATCCATCTGAAACGAAGAAATTTTGATCAAATATTGATTTGATTCTTTTCATTCCCACTTATTCACGATACTACATAAAAAAATTATTAAGATGTTGGAAATTATGAAAACACATGTTAGTAAAGATCTTGGAGTATGGTTAAACAGTAATCTATGTTGCGGTCTTGTTTTCCGCCATTTGATGTCGCCAACAGATGATCGCAAAGAGATAGGCTGGGCAGCACTCATTGTTGCGCCAAGTAAAAATGGAGCGAAACAAGACCGCACTATAAACTACAGTTTTACCCACAATATTTTTAAATAAATTCCTTCTCATATGTTCTGAGACGAGCAAGCATTCCAGAATTTCACGAGTAAAAGTTTTTTAGTGGAATTTCAAGTTAAGAAATAAAATATGGTATGTAGTGGCACAGCATTTTCATAGTTCAAATATATATATATTTTTGTAATATTAGTCATATACAATAATATGTAAGATGAAAAAAATAATATATGAGGGACGCCCAAATGTGTCAAAAGAATGCATGTCAAAAGAAATCTTTTATGAAATGTTTTGTGGTCTTTGAGTGAAAAAGAAGTCACAAAAAAAAACCTGACATGCACAGAGCGCATTGATCCAATTGGATTTAGAATGTTTCTAGATTAGTGGAATTGAGATTTACACCGCCGAAGTAAAAAAATAATTCGGCGTATAACCAAATGTTTCCCACATCGATATCGGTGACATCGGGCTGTTGTAACATGTCGTTCTTGAACACATATCGCGCATTCATGGTAGCTGCAGTGAAGAGTTGCGGAGTCTGAAACTTGCATTGAAACAGGAGTTGACAATGGCTCATGATACTGTTCTTATGCGTTCCTCGTATTCAAGTCTGAGTCGTAATACTGCGAGTGGAAACTCAGTTCTAGTTCTACTAGGTCGTTTCTAGAGCAATATAGTTGCGAGCATTCGCTCCTGTAACTGCCAACACGATTGCCCAACCTCGGTCATGTTGAAGTTACCAGCTGATTGAAATTTTACAGAGGAAACGCTTTATCGTATCCCTTTTTTTGGTTTTTGTTCGCACAGGATTGCACTGAAATGTTTGTCTTCTTTGAACATCACTGTGACTCAAACGGTGGAAATCAACAACAAAGAAATATTCGCTGTTCCAGAGAATTTTATCTTTGCAAATTAACATTGCAATCTCTGAACAGAAGAGCGACGAACTGCAACATAACTCTCTATGACACATTATTTCCCTCAAAATTTTGCGATGATCTCGCTGCAAGTTGTGGTTACTTTAAAAACATCTTATTATATATTTTTCAGTTTTCTAGCCATCTGTTGTAGAATTTATAGATAATTTCAAAGTTTTGTGGATGAAGACTTATTGTTTTCACAAGCATAACGCAGTAAACTGTGCATTTATATATCCTCCTCGCCTTTTTTAAAATTTTTCTGGACAGGTACACCTTGTATATTAAATAACATGTTTGGTACACCGTGTATGTTAAATAACATGCCTCAGGATAAAAATTCCAGATTCAAGAAATACTATTTCATTTAAAAGACGAATTATATTGAAGATACAATTAAAATTGGAATTTCTATGGCATCAGCAAACGCTACAAATCATACTTTAGAAATTCACTCTACATATAAATTCGTTAATAAGTCTATAATAAAAGAATCTTGATTCATACAACTGAGAATAAGACTGCATTAAATATTTTGTGAAAGTTAATAAGCATGTATGAATTCGAAAGACCTGAGGTTGACACCGAAAAAGCATTAAAACATATGTAGGTACTTCCAAAACGCATATCCAAAATTGAATAATAACCTTTTAGTAATGTCTGTGTAAGCCTCCGTTCGTCGTGTTTGCGAAAACCCCATTTAATAAAAGGCTTTCTTAAATATAACAGCAGGCAATGAAAGTTACGTTTGGCTCTCGAAAGTTACCCTAATTAGAGTTCATGACAGCAAAGCATTGGAGAGAAAACGCCACGGGAAACATTTTTTTTTCCTTTCGTGATAAAGCTCAAACAACAAAGTGGCCTTACGTTACAATCCCAACATTGGAAATCAAACCATTACAAATATTCTGGAGGGTTTGATTTAATGCGTTTTTAAAACATCAATTTTCAATGTTATGTTCCTGGTCCGAGTAGGGTAAATAAAGAAATAATGTAAAAGAAGTAGTACCCTAAAAGTTAGAAAACAAATTGAAAATAAATGAGAACATCTTCAAAGTGCTGAAATATAAATTTTTTAAATTCAAAATATGAGAAAAGTAGGAGAAAGGGAAAAAATTATATTTAAGCGGTGTTTTTTTTTTGCAAATCACATCGAAAAATATAGCTAAGATATCGAGATTAGATTATTTTAATGATGGATTTTTCAAACCTATTTTATCTCAATAAACATAATCTTAATTAATTATTTATTTGTCCATGAAAATAATTTAATTTAATAATGAAAATTGCATTTACTCACTTCCCTTTTATTTCAACAAAACTTATGAATGGCTTGCTAAAATTTATCCATTTAGTGAATTTCTAATTGAAAAATTTCTTTTTTTTTGTCTCACTGAGTATCTGGAATATGCTAATTATATAACATAACACAGTTATCTCTACATAATATTCCTTTTCTCTTTGTCATGTACTAAAAATGCGTTTATTTACAAACTTTACAAACTTTTTATTGTGTAATATCAGTCTTTCTATATACCCTTTTCTTCTATTAAATTTCGAAAAAAATAAGAAAAATAAATAAAAAAGGAAACATATGCAGCTGATATTCCACTATAATCCTTCAAATTTAATTTTATTATTGATATATTTTATATGATATAATTCATTATTAGGAATATTAGGTATCTTGAAATCAGTTTCTTCCTACTTCCAGTTGGCCCCACGTGCTTAGATACAAATTTTAATTAAATTAATCGATTAATTGATAATTAGATTCTAAAATATTAAAATAGTATATTGTGACCGAGAGTATATGAGCGTACGAAATTTCAAAATTCTAACACATCAGGAATTGAGTGAAAACTCCATTACAAATTTCTATCCTTACAAACATGAAACAAGTCATATCGAATAAAAGTATAAAACTGTATTTCAGTTTTACGCAATACTTGTACTCTTACTGCATTTAAACTTGTATTCAACCTTGAAACCCAGTTTACGACTTAATTCAGGATATTCGTATCGAAATCACCCCGACCTGGAGCGAAGCCATCCGGTGCATCTGAGGGACCGTCACTGCAAGAACTCGAGTGGCCAGAGTCCTAATGGCCATCACCGGCCACGGCCCGACCCATCCCGTAGGAGACACGCAATGTCATCCGAAAAGGACAAGAATTGATAATTGAGGATATTATATTTTGGATTATTTAAGCTCATTTCATCGAGACAAACTATGGTTTTCGTATCATTTAGGAGTGACCACTGTCCAGCGTCAGACAATCAATACGAATTCCTAATAATATTGTCCTCAGAAACTGTTTTCAGTGACAGAACGCCGCCCTGTGCCTCTGTCAATGAAACCGCTTTCTGAGCACAATATTATTAGGAACGCGCATTGATTGTCTGAGGAAGAGTCGTAATAAATGTATTTAAATTCTGTTCGCTATGGAAGAAAATGGCGCCTTTCAACGATGTCTGTAATGAAGATGATGACGTATGGGACGATGACTGCTCTTCCATGAGAGGCGATGTACGGAAAAGTATCCCTCACATTCCGATCGTTCTTGGGAAGGTACGGAATTCTTCCGCTTGAGAAGGATTCATCGAAAATTGGATTACGAAGCTGAAATTGAAGGATATATGGGATTACTGTTGGCGGAGAAGAGGAAAACTTTATTTTATTTATTTTCAGTAGCAAAAATGTGAGTTTATACAAAGACTCTTTATTTAACGACGGATGGAAAGATTTAAATCGAAAGCTTCAGGTGGTTAGTAAATCATTGTTTGAACATTCAAGGAATACCAAATGTGAATGGTGTAGCTTCCGTTGAAATAATTATAGTATAGCAAAGCAATGAAGATTAGAAGGAAAGAATTGATTACATATAGATATTCCTAAACTGGTAATTTGATAACCTTTTGTTTATCCTCTACATACAGCAAAAGAAAAGAAAAACTCAAAGATTTACCCGAAAGTTAGTAAGCAGTGAAATATATTAAGATAAAGAATTCTGACAATTGAATGGTGAAATTCTTAGCAGTATGGCTCTTAATGTATTATTTTCTTCCTCGTTTTCAATTTTATATTGCAGGTTGGAGGGTAACTGATGAATCTTCAGACGCAACCAAAGATTCCAATTTAATTACAGTAATCATAAAATCAATATAAATTGAATGCATACACTCATGAGTGTAAGCGCCAAGCAGCCGTTGTACGAACCACTAGAGTTTACGTTCCGCTGGTGCAACACGATGATTTCTGCATGTTCAAGAGATTATCATGATAACTAACGCAACGAATGCAGTTAGCTTTTTTCATAAAAACTTCATGAACCTAGACAATTATTTTTAAACTCCGGAATTACGTTAACGATATTAGATGCTTGTAAATATGGTATATATAATCTAAATTCTAGTTATTAGAGGTATTTTGAAGGTTCATGTCTTCTGTATTGCGAAACCAAACTCTAAGTTCAAGTAGCAATAATTTGAACTAAAGAAACTTCCGAGTCAGTTTCAACATATGTGACTGCACAAAATATCCAATCGGTTATAATTGAGACTTAATCTTTATTACTTTATTCTCTTATGTGCAAACTCACTTTTTTCTTTCCGCCTCTCTTCCTCACAGAGTCGGTGCGACTGTCATATGTTGTCGGAATGCCCAAATTTCAATGCTGACCGTTTGTAATTTTTTCAAACGGCTTTAATTTCCTTATGAGCTTTACTTGATAAAGCTCCTCATGTTAATCTTTTAGAGTTTTTAAAATCTAATAAGTTTTACTCACTCATTTAAATTATGTTTGTATTTTAGAGTTCAATTTTACATCTATCGTTTTTATCAACTTTTTTACATTTCCTTTCTCATTGATATAACTTTTATAAAATGTTTAGCACAGTATGGTCAAATCCATGGCCCTTGCGCCATAAAAAACTAGAATCAAAACCAAACCTCACAGAGTCATCTGGAGGTTTGATTTTCATCATTTCCTTAACTTCATTCTCTTACATTTTAATCAAATGAGTTTCAATTCAATCTCTGATGTGGACACATGCTTTTTTGTTTCCATCTCTGTGTCTCAGTTGTCCGCTTTCTGAAAACTTATTTACTTACATTCTGATCGCAGGGGTTTTCAGTACTCGACATAACACATAAAATTATGAAAAGTTCCGAAACTTGCTTTGTGAAATGCGGAATCCCTGCAAATTGCACTAAGGCATTGTGTTTGCAACGATAGTGATTTGCAGTCATGATTATTCAGTATGCCAATTGACACTGCTTTGTTAACATCAAGAGTGGCTTGATCAATCATTGGTTCATCAGGAGAGTATGATTTATGCAGTCGCAGATTATTAGATACATGCGATCATAAAAACCTTCAATAACAGGTCTTGACGCTTTTATTTCTCTATCTCTCTTCACCATAGAGTTACACGTTTCCTCAAATTTATTAAGTTACATCCTGGTAGTATGCATGCTTAGTATTCGACATGATACGCAGTGAACACACGCAGACATACATTATGACGTATCTGTGAAATCTCAACAAATAGTACTGCATGGTTGTGGTTGTAGCGATTGTGATCTGTAGACATGATTACCTTGTGTGTCAATTAACACCTCTGTGTTAACAAATAGAATTGTTCGATTTCTCATTAGTTCATCTGGAGATTATGATTTATTTAATCGAAGTTTATCAGGTAGCTACTTCTGTTGCAAATACAATACTACTCTATCAGAACTGCAAGTTACTATCACTGCAATTACAATAATTTGCTGCCCATTATTAGCTCTCTACAGAGCTGTCTAGAAACTTGGTGATTTATCTTTGGAAATTATCTATTTTTCTGAGTGGCAGTGGTCGTATGTAAGAAAAAAAATAAAAGACTTCTTATTGTAATCTGTTGTCTTTATTAGATATTAGATAACGTATTTTTACTCAAAAGCTAAGAAAAAAGCTTCCAAAGTGGTTGTTTCTAAAGCAAACAACCGATCTGAAAGGAAGGTCTGAATAGTCCTTAATGCTTGATAAATATTTAAATACTCCCTAGACTTCAAGTATACACTACATGAGCAGTCATGGCGTCTATAAAAAGTCCTTTTGAACTCGACAGTCAAATTTTTATTTCAATTTTAAATCATGGCAGTCAAATTTTTATTTCAATTTTAAATCATGACAGTCAAATTTTTATTTAAATTGTATAAAAAATTTTATAATCACAAAATATAAATCACTGACCCAAATGAAAGATCGCAGGACTTTGACTCAATTTGCATTTTTGAGGGTCAATTTTCTAAGTTTTGGCCGGAAAATTCTTCATATAATTTATGTAAATTTTCATTTTCCTCTTGATGAATTTATGTAATTTTCAGTGTTGCTGTATGTATACAAATTGCAAAACTTCAAGAGGTAGATTGATGACTGATAATGCATTGCATATACTTACTTTAAAGAGAAAATGATCGGTTTTATCCAGGGGAGGACCACAAACTCGATGCGCAGAGTGTCTTTCCGCGCATCATATTGGGACAGATTCCGAAACTTTCAACTATTCCACGCGGTTAAGAAATAAAGAAATAAATTTATTCCATCTGCAAAAAATGGTAAAAATACCCGATTAAAATTGTTCGTTATTGTATCCTCATTATTTTACATCACAACCCAACTTTTAATTGCTTATAAATTCCTCGCATTAGGTATGTACTTTCTCTTATAATGAAAATGATTCCAGATTTTTTCTCTTTTTGTTTATATTACAGCAGTTAAAAACAATCGATTCCTTTTTAAAAATATTATTTGCTTTTCTTTGCTGCTTAATAGGAATTTTTGATGAATGAAAATAATAAATAATATGATCTTTTGGGCTTATTTATATCTAGTCTGGAGACGAGTTTCTGTCTTGTATCTTTTCTCTCCTCACATATCAAACAAAAAGGCAGGAAATTTAGTTTTATTATAAATACGTCTCGTATGATTCAGAGCTAAGTAAATCGTTTGATTGTTAAGGAGAGATTTTGAGTTTTTCTCTATAGAGGAATATAGCTCATAAGCTAAAGATTTAAAAACGTCTCTTTTCAGAGCAAATGTTATAGTTTTACGGAAGGATTTTAAAGCTAATGCAATGCCTGGTTTTGCTGTTGTCGGATTACGATACATTCGAAATGCAAAAACATTTCTTTTCACGCATTTCCAAAAGATCCTGATGTTAGGAAAATTTGAATTTGTGGATGCAAAAGGAAAAAAATCTCTTTAATGACGTAAATGTTTGAGTTTTCTCTCACGACTATCATCGTGATTTAAAACCTGAATTGTTTGGTTTCTCTGCAAATAATAATAACAGTTCTGAAACCAAAAACTATTCCATTATAATTTTTGTCATCAAATGAAATGATGAATCAAAGATTTAATCAGTTACAGAGGAACACTCTAAATTAGATTGGAACATAATCTTCTGAAAAGTGCTATAAACTGATTTCTCGTATTGTATGAAAATAAGCTTTGGAAACTACTTAATTGAATTCCATCGAAGCTTGAAATATTCTAATCAAAGGTATTTCATATAAGTTTTGTTATTATTAATCTGTTTAAAACATAACAATTAGACAACCGCTTATTACTAATATTGCAAGCAAATATTGATTATTGTATTGCTCGAGAGATTTTATTCAATATATGTTTATTATTCTGGGTGTGAAAATGTATGTTAAAGATGCAAAATATATGTGTATAATTCAATTACGAATTGTGCGATGAAAGCAATTCTGCGAAAAATAACAAGTTATTTTTGCTCATATTTATCAAAAATTACAAGTTAATTTTAAGGAATTTTTCAAAGATATTTGATTTCATTTTTTAATACATGAAGTAATTGAATGACTACTATTTTAACGAATGTGTAATTTATAATTTTCAAGTAAAATGATTCTTTACTCTCCAGTTTCTTAAAAATCATCCAGTGTATCAGATAAATTTGTTTTTAAAAATTATATACCATACGACGTAATTATTTCTGACATAGAGATCATATCAGAGAGATCACTGAATTTTATTAAAATTTTCGATTGAACACTCCAATTTTTTATTCTTCTGTCATTTGTAACTCTTTAACAACGTTTCCACAAAAATTCATACTTATAAAAAGTTTTTCGGTTGCTTAAAAAGCTCTCAAACATGATATTTACTCCGTTACGTACACTGGGACGAAGCGATGTGCTCCCAATGCGACGTCATCAATTCATCCGCTCTCTGTGAGCCTAAACTTTATACTCTCAAGCAACCTCGGGTTTTACCCATTGCCTTTAACTCTGCGGCCAACAATCATTATCCTTTTTAGGTTTACAAATTCATTACTGGAAGAAATCGACGTCAACAAAAATTATAAAAAAATAATATTCTGAATCAAAATTGCTCTTTTTTTTATTGTTTGATACACAAAATTAGGTAAGAAATTTTTAAACATCCAGGTGCACGTTGTAGACGTAAGGAACTTATCTGACAATCGGAACTTATTTAACTTTATAAGAATACTGTCCATAAATAAAATACCTGAAATGAAAGCATCGAATGGAATCAATCCATGTTCATGTGGAACCATTTTATTTTTTGAGTTTATAGCGTATCTTACAAGGCAAAACAAAAGACCTGATATCGTATCACAGCAAAGGTGAACATGCAATTGTATGTTTGTTCACATGAGCAATTGCATTTTGCATATGGCTGTTCTGACACATAAATTGACTCGATTTGAAATTAAAATAGAAACACAGAATAAACATGGTCCGAGAAATAGTTTATAATTTCATTTTTCAACGTTACTACATTTTGCCATTCATTTGACACTTTTAATAGAGATAAAGCTATGAAGATAAATAAATTTTCAGACTAATTGAAATAATGGAACAAGCTACAATGCTATGTAACTTGGACCTGAGAACCTGAAATTTAATTTCCTTTCTTGACATCTAGTTATATCATCCACATCTCGAAATAATGAAAAAAACATCCATTCGTTTAAAATAATTCAAGAATTAAAATTCCAATTAATAGACCAAATATTTTCCTTTTCAAGATAGAACCCCCTGATCAATCATTTGAAATTCTTAAAAGGGCTAAAACTTTGATGAAAAGGAAAATGTTCAGATTAATAGTAATAATGGAACAAGCTACATTAATATTTAACTTGAGATAATGAATTTTTGAAATTTAATTTTCATATTTGTTATTTTTCTACTTACGCAATCTATATATCGAACCAAAAAAGAAATTTAATTTATTAAAGTGGTTCAAGATTTAAAATTCTAATTAAACGATCAAATGTGTTCTCTTCCAAAATAAGACCCCGCAGATCAATTAGTGTAAAACTGCTTTAATGCAATAACTATATGCACTTTTATTTATGACAGACATTTCCGGACCAAGAATGAATAATGTCAACTTCCTATCGTGGACAGAATTAATTAAGGAGATGTCAAATTTCGGTAACCTTTCTCTTAAATAAGCACTCGGGTGGATAGTGAGAAATAAAATGACTTTGTTTCCATGATAAAATTTGCTAAAATGCAGCAAAATCATGTGTCAAAATATATGAACAGACAATTTAATTATTTAACACTGGTTAAAGAACATTTTTATCAATGAAAACATTAAGGTCGTGTTGACTGAAGATTTAAAAATTGTGATAAATGGGACAAAATGGATTATTTAAAATATGAGTTTTTTTTTTACTTATATTTAATCTTTTTTATTTTTATTATATTTTAGTTTAGTTTATTTTTCAGGGGTCTTTTTCATATTAGTGCTTCAAAACAAATCAATAAAGTTATTCTATGTTTAAATTGAACAATATGAAGTATTCCTTATGCTCATAGTCAACTGTTATGAACTTACTGAAAACTCAAAAAAGGGCATCAATTAATACTTCCTACTTATTTTTAAAAAATTTTCTTTGTACAACCTTTCTTCTAACCTTTCTACCTAATTTCTTTGTTACTTGTGCTCTGATCTCAGAAATTTTATTGGTGAAAGTTATATAAAGTTTTTCCCTTTTACTTTTCTTTTATTTTAAAGTTTTGTGTTTCTCTGAAAAATAAAATTAAAATAATGAAAATTTTCTCTGTCATCAAATGATATGTCATTTCTATGTCATCATTCTGATATTATATTCACGCTTGTTTACATTCTTCATGTAATAATAAAATTTTGTGTATTAAAAAATACATATTAATTTCAGTTAATTTTACAACTTTATCATTTTAAATTATAGAATACTACGGAATAAGAGTATTAAATAGTTAATCTTTTTTGGTAGAAAATTTTATAATATTACTAGCCGTCTTAGGGGACAAGCTTGTTTGCCATGAATATAATTTCAGTTGAATGTCTTTTGCATAATTGGATTTTTATCATCCCCTTAACAAAGTAATTTTAAATTTCAAATTGTGATAGACATTTAACCCATGTTCTTTCAACGGCCTGGCACCTTTTGTGTTTGTTGTCTGTATGAGCGTCCCTATAATGTAGTCAACGAAGGTCCAAAATGGGAATGAAAAAAACATTAAATCATATAGTTTTGAAAATTGGTACACGTGTTTGTGAGGGGTTTATGATGAACGTACTAAAAGTCCCCAGTTCTGGGGGGGTGAGCTCGCGGCGCCAGCTTGGGCTGCATCCCCTTTTATAGTTTTTCTTAAATATCTCGAAAACTATTCTGTTTTCAAATTATAAGTGATTTAACAAATTAAAAAGCGTAAATTTCCCTACAAATACATACCTTTATTTGTCTTCCAGATTTAATAGACTTGGAGATAATGGGTCTGAAATGTTGCCGCCATCTTGGATTTCCTCCCCTCTCTTCAGATTTTCTTGAATATCTTGAAAACTATTCAATATTTAATTTACATGTGATGTAACAAATTAAAGAGCGTGCCTCGGATTTCATCCCCCCATTTTTGGTTTTTTCTCAATGTCGCGAAAAGTATTCAGTTTTCAAATTATAATTTATTTAAAAAATTAAATAGGGTAAAATTCCCTACAAGTACATATTTTTGTTTTTCTTCCAGCCTTAATAGTTTCCAAGAAAATAGGTCTCAAAGGTGATCGCCATCCTGGATTTCATACTCCGTTTTCTATATTTCTTAAATATCTCGAAATATGTTGAATTTTCAAATTACATGTAATAAGCAAATTAAAGATAGTAAAATTCTCTATAAATATATGCTTTTATTTTTGTTTTAGCTTCAATAATTTCGGAGATAATGGGTCTCAGCATTTGCCACCATCTTGGATTTTACCCCCCCCCCGTCTTAGTTTTTCTTACATATCTCAGAAATTATTAAAGCTCTAAAAAATAAAAGCATGCATTTGTTGAGAATTTTACGATCATCAATTTGTTATATTACATGTAATTTGAAAATTGAATAGTTTTCGAGGTATTCAAGAAAAACTAAGAAAAGGGTGATAAAATCCAAGATCGCAAATTTTGAAACCCGTTGTCTCGGAAACTATTAAAGCTAAAACAAAAATAAAAGCAAGAAATTTTAGGGAATTAATTTTACGCTCTTTAATTTGCTGATTATGTAATTTAAAAATCTAAGAGATTTTGAGATATTCAAGAGAAACTAAAAAAAGTGGATGAAATCCTAGATGGCGATAAACTTTGAGACCCATTATCTCCGAAGCTATTAAAGTTGAAAGAAAAAAAGTTTGTGTTTCTAGGAAATTTTACGCTTTTTAATTTGTTAAATCAATTGTAATTTGAAAATTGAATATTTTTCGAGATATTCTGGAAAAACTAAAAATGGGGGATGAAATCCAAGATGGCGGTGCGAGCTACCCCGCCCCCCCCCAAAGGATCGGGGACTTTTGCTATGTTCAACAAGAGACCCTCGAGAACATTTCTACAATTTTTAAAAACTATATAATTTTTTTGCTTTTCTTTAAATCCTTCGTTTATAGTATTGTCAATTAAGATTTTTTACGAATTCATCCATTTTGAGATCAATTATCTCAAAAACCATTCAAGCATGAAAAAGAATCAAAGTACTTGTCTGTAGGGAATTACACGCTCTTTAATTTGTTAATTCACATGTAATTTCAATTTTGAAAAGTTTTCGAGTTATTCAAAAAAAACCGAAGAAGGGGAGGTAATCCAAGATGGAGGAAACCTTTGAGACCCATTATCTCCAAGACTCTTAAAGTTAGAAGAAAAATAAAAGTTCGTATTTGTAAGGAATTTTGCGCTCTTTAATTTTTTAAATCATTTTTAATTTTTAAACTGAATGGTTATCGAGATATTCAGGACAAACTAAAAAAGGGGGATGAAACCCGAGATGGCTCCGCGAGCTTACTCTCCAGGACCGGGGACTTTTAGTATGTTCATCATAAACTCCCCAGGAACATGTGTACCAATTTCCAAGACTATATTATTTTTTGTTTCATTCAAACACTTCGTTTACTGGACTACTAAGGAAGTCAAGTAGTTGCCCGTATCATGTAAAATCTAACTGCAGACTGTCGGCGCCAGTTTCACTTTCTTATTCCTCATACAAAATATGCATTTTATTGCAACACTAAAATGGAAAAACACATTTTACGTCTAGCAGCATGTTATCTGGACTAAAATATATTGATAAAAAGAATTAAACATAGCATTAAACATGAAGATATTGCCTTAGCTTTCAACTCGAAAATAAATATTTGTTTAAGCAATCAAAAATATTTGAATTTCATTGCAGCAATGAAAAGTATTGTTGCAAATTCTGCTTAAATATATTTTTAAAAAATGAATAAAATTAGAGAAAAGGTACAGAAACCTAATTAACATCATTAAAATGGTAATTTTTTGAACTTTCAGATGGCGAAAAAATAATTTTTGTACAGTAATATTTTTGGAAGTTATAAAGAAAAAAGGCCAAAATTTCGCTTAGCTTTTAATTTGAATTCTTATTAAAATTTGAAAAAAATGGCTCCGAGCTGCACATTCTCACCATCCAAAGTATGCTTGTGCTAAATTTAGTAGCTCTAGGTTCAGTGGTATGACCTGTAGAGTAGTTGTTAGTAGAAATAAGCAATGTTTAATAAAAGACACGCTAAATAGTAGAAAATTTAATTTAGTAAAATTTTAATTTGCGTATACAGAAATATTCTAAGGAAATTTGGAAATTTTTGTTGATCGAGTAGAAATATGTTTAAAGCCATATGTCATTTAGAAAAATGAGGATATTAAACAAATACATCTTATGGACTGCAAAGGGAACGAAGATTGCATTTTACGAAATAAAACAAATGAAAAATATTTAATGAAATTAAAAGATGGAAACTGAATATGATAGAACTGGTCACTTACCCTAAATTTCATTTATTTTTTTTCAAAGTAATTAGAAGTAATTTATTATATTACAATGGTGTCAAACTAATAAAGAATTATTTGCAATTAAAAATTTAAAGATTACCACCAAAACACCTGAGTTCATTCAGAACGAGTGCATTATCTTTAAAAAATATCAGATAAAATAATAAGCAAAAGGAAATGCACATTATTATTTAACAAAAATAATTGCATTGAAATTTTAAAAAAATTTTAGAAATAGCAAGCGAATAAAACAACAAGCTTCCAAATTATACAACAACGAAGGATCACTCGAAAACTTTTATGACAAAATATTTCATCTGCTCTTCGTTTTTCTTTTTCCATACCACGCATGATTCGCTATTGCCTTTTTTTTGTCTTCTCAATTTCATTAATTGTAGAGAGAAAACGAAACAGATACATAACAAAAAAAATTGGGAGAAGTTAGCAAATATCTTATTGAAACAGCAATAAAAAAGTCTAATAAACTAACATGGCTCGAAATCAAAACTGAGAAGGAAATCATTCATCATTTCCTTTTTCCAAGAAAATTTAAATTCTAGCTACAGGCACAACGCTGTGCAAAAAAAAATGAGAGCGCCTCAAAGACACCTTTACCTCGTCAATTCCGTTCTCCTCTTTCTCTTAATCTATCCCCCTTACCTCAGCAATAAAATATTCACTTCCACCACCAACAAATGCTTTCGATCAAATGGGCTTATATGGATTAAAGTTCTTGTCCTTTAAAGATATCAAGGAAAATGTTATTCAGCCATTTTAGCTCAGAACAGGAAAAAGGCAGTTATCTCAATTGGTTATCGCAATATCTCATTGAATTTCATTTTTCCTCATTTGTTTACTATTCCTCTTTAGACAGTAGAGGAAATTATAAAATGTCTTAGATCGAAAGCAATCGGTTGGTCGGATGCTTTGAGGGTATATGTATTTTCTCTGAATGAAAGATATTTAAAGATTCGAATACACCAAGAAATGAGTTTTTCCACCGATATCCTTGCGAGTAACAACATTTGGATTTCATGGGAGAGGTATGTTATTGCTACAGATTTGGCAGCATGAAATATATTTTAATGTGATACAGAGAATGTTTTTCCTTGTATGAATGCAAATAATGCAC